>JBBPMT010000121.1:0-27641 GCA_038090455.1 Garcileccinum viscosum
TATGACCATTAACAAGTCACAAGGTCAAAGTGTTCAGCATGTAGGATTAGATTTATGTACACCTATATTTTCTCATGGACAACTGTGTTACGACCCTCATTAAACTCCCTTTCTTTTTCTCTCTCGATAGATACTTCCTTGGTCACGTGACTTGATATTCGTCACATGACACATCATGTGACATCACGTGCATAGCTTACATAGATAGGTACGTCATTGGTCTGGACCATGACATCATAACACGCATAGTACACATGTATGGGAACTCTCTCACGACCGTGAGACCAATATAGCTACATATAGTATACATTACCAATATGCTTTGTAATAGTGCCGGCCCTCATATGGTCCGTGCACCCATAGCTACAGTATATATAGTGCAATAGAACAATCAGCAGACCTCAGTCTGTTCTGGTTAGTTTCCCGCTAGCTCATATAGAATCCCCCCTTTGTCTGAACTTGTCGAAGTACCATAGCTCGCGCTATCGATTGCTTTCATAAGAACAGACTCTCTCAGCTATCCTACTTTGACACCCTATCTGTGTCACCCCTACCCATCTCTTCTCATACCTCGATTATAGTCGGATCCCAGACTCAAGAGAGATCTCGCAATAGCCAGCAATAAGGCTCTTACCTTGAAATAGCAAGGTGGTTATACCGTGACCATACAAGGAATATGACCTTGTCTAAACCATATATATACGCTGGTCCAGCGTAGCTCTAGTTCGCTTTGACGGGGTAGATCACATTTGAGTGAACCCTTCCATCCGCTAGAAAATCGGATAATTCCCTTGGCACAAAGTGGGTCAGTGCACCAGAGACAACTGGGCAAACACCGCATCGCGATCTCTACGGTTCTAAGATTCGCAGTCTCGGCATACTAAAACGTCAGCCATAGCCAGGCAGAACCCGGTTTCCCCCCCACTCACCTTCGACACTCGTGGAGTTACTGTGCGACCGCAACGCATAGGAGTTTTCTTTTCTAGCAGTTATATGGACTTTTCCGACTTATACGGCAATGATTGGCGCGCACTCCGAAACAAAAATTACATAGCCATCTCCACTGACATCTCCGAATGCCTCCCAATCGACGAGGATTTTGACCCCAACGACACCATAGTAAGGGATGCCCCCTACCATATCGATTTCGTGCCAGACTTTCCCAAGTGGCTCCAACATGAGTTCCTCCAACACCACCTCGACCAAACACCGGTTCTACTAGATGACAAAACTGACTTCTACCAGTCCTCCATCGAATTTACATACATAGACCATGTCGGGACTATTCGACCGCCCTCCCTCACCCCTCGACAGACCCTCGAGCAGCAGCAGCTCGACACCCACTATAGCTGCATCCCGAACCCGTCCCCGAAACTCACGAGCCGATCCCGCTGCCACACTCACAGATCAGCTCGCATTGCTAACAGAACGGATGTCAGAAATGATGGTCCGTCTAGAGCGATCCGAGAGGGAGAACCAAGAACTCTGGGACCATCTAGGCCAAGAGGGCCTCAGGAGCGCACCGACAGGAGGCGAAGAGGACCCGCTAGGCAGGCAAGGCAAGAAGGCCGAGGTTGTTAAAGACCCCGGTCTCTACGACGGATCATATAGCAAATTTGACGAATGGTGGACAAAGATGCTAATCTTTAGAGAAACCAACCTGGACCAGTTCAGCAAGCACAAGCTGAATGGAGAAAAGAACTGGAATTTAGCAGTATTTTCCAGAATAGGAACCAAAGGCAACAAGGATAAAAATGGCGCAGGAGCTTGGGCAAGGACCGAGCTAAAGAAGTGACGCGATGCAAATATTCCTTGGTTGCCCTGGAGGGATCTAGAAAAACTGCTGAGTAGTAGGTTCAGGATAGGCAACGAGAAAGACATAGCAATCAAGAAGTTGATGAATCGGAAGCAATATAGGAACGAGTGCACCCAGGTGTTCCTAACGCAATGGCTGGCCTTGTACGATCAGGCCGAATGTACCAAGAAAATGGGCATAATATTGCTCGAACAGGGAGTCCGACAGGACATAATTAAACACATGTACATGCAGAAAGAAAGACCTGCATCCCTGTACAAGTTTGTTATGAAGGTACAGGATTATGCCAATGCTATCGAAGCCTTCGAATCAAGATTTGACGGATCTCGATCCCGATCCACCCAGGATCCAAACACAATGGACGTAGACATCATCAATTCTGACAACCGAGAGGACATTGGCCGGTCCACTCGGGGCTACTACAATTGTGGCAAAGAAGGCCACATGGCACACGACTGCAAAGCAAAGAGTACTGCATGTGCAGAATGCAGATTCCGCCATGGAGGGCACTGAAAAGAGTGCTTCAAATTCAAGTTGAAGAATGTTCGAAGAGCAAAGGGACCTGCTTCACCAAATCAAGATACCAAATGACAACAACTGCTGGCAACACTCTCACGCCCCACAGGGCTCAACAGCCAATTGAATTGGCAAGGAGCCATCCACGGCATGGACTTAGAGGCCGCTAGGGCCTACTTCAGGGATCTTGAATCCACACAGGGAAAAGAGTAAGCTTGGACACATCGGGTAGTGTACCAAGCAATACGGACCCTAGATATGTAAATAGTTCTTCTCCTAGTTTCTTTTCTCTAGTTCCATCTTGATCGAGGGTGCGATGCCAAGATAGTGCTCACCCGTTTCCTTTATCCATTTCAAACTCATTTTCCGTTCTTGATAGCAATTGTAAATTAGATAGTGATTCCAATTCATGTTCCGTATTTAGCTTCGAATCTACCGAAACGGGGATCTCCGAAAAGGAGCTTGGTCACCAGGAAGTGACACTTAATTCCGTTTGTACAAAAAATAAAAATAGTTCCACCTCGAACCCGAACGAGAGAAAAGTGCGCACCATAAAGCCACTTCGCGAGCTATTCATAAAAATCAACATAATCACTAAAAACACAAAAACAGCCGTAAACGCCCTGCTAGACAGTGGTGCAACTGGCATTTTTCTCGATACCACATGGGCAAAGAAGAAAAGAATCCCTTTGCAGAGTCTCGAACAAGTTGTACCAGTATACAATGTAGATGGAACCATCAACTCTGCCAGCAGCATAGCATACACCGCCACGCTTGTAATAGACTATATGGGACATCGTGAAAAGGTAAAAGCTGACGTCACAAACCTGGGCAAAAACCAAATGATCTTAGGATACACTTGGCTCCGCAACCATAACCCGTCCATTGATTGGACAAAAGGAACAGTAACCATGGATCGCTGCCCCACGTCATGCGCAGCCTTACATCATAGCTACACCAAGAGGGTAGAATCACACGAGCAAGCTTACGGATACCACATCAGTAGAACCGACAATGGCAAATATGAACCAGCCGACACTTCCGAAGCAAAGAAACTTGTACCCTCAGAATATCACAATTTCATAGATGTCTTCTCGAAGAAGGCAAGTGAATGGATGCCAGAACGAAAACCTTGGGACCACGCAGTAGATCTAAAGGAAGACTTCATACCAAAAAAGGGTCAATTGATCAAGTTATCTCCCCAAGAACAGGACGAAGTCAAGGCCTTCATGGATGACCAACTATCGAAAGGCTACTGTTACAGTCGACATAGTTCCCGAGGGTTGTACCGTTTCCTTGTCTCACCCCTTTTCTTTCTCTCACGTTGAATCATCTCTTTTCCTTTCGGCCGACGGAACCCTTCTCTTTCACCTCCCCTCATCTTTGAATTAACTTCTTATCTTTCTATCTTCTTATCGCCTTATTGTCTTATCTTCTTATCGTGTATACTTAATCTCCGCAGCTTCTGACTCATCCTTACTGTGGATGACGTATCCCCTTCCATGCAATTCCGTCGCATTCCATCTCTATTTTCCTTTCTTGTTGTTCTCTCGTTCACTGCTACTACATAGCTTGGTCTGTGCAGCGCACCCCTTCCTATAAATACCCATAGCACGATGGTATATGTTCCTTAGCTAGTTCTACGCAATTCAGCATCGATTCTCAGCTGCCTCGAGCTCTTGGTGTGCGCACGCAAGATAGAGAGACCCTTCCTTTGACCAAGCTAGACTTGACGGACTCTTCATGAGATTCTTGTCTAGATTTGGAGTTATATTTGACACCCAGTGTAACAAAAGAACTAGCTCTTTCCTTGCCTCCTGCTTCCGAGCAGACCGCCCAACATTTCGTCCTCCACCCCTTGTCGCGGCTTTCGCCTCCCTACCTCCCCCACTCCTTTGCCCAGTTCTTCTCGTCCTCCGTCACCCCCACCCGCTGCCACCATGTCCCGCCCTGAGCTAAAAGCTGGTCTCCCTGACACGTTTTCGGGAGAAATGAGAGATGCCAACCACTGGCTGCAGGCCATGAAGGCCTATTTTACGATGAACGCTGCTGTGTATGCAGACGACGTGGTGAAGGTCCTAGTCCTTCTCAACAAAATGACCAAGGGGAATGGAGTTCCCTTTGCAGAGGGTTGGTATAGTAAGATTAATGATGGTGCCATCCCTGCTGCCGACAAAACGTTTGCTAGTCTCGAAAAAGACTTCATTGCCACCTTCTACCCGTTTAACATCACCTCCGAAGCTCATCGAAAGCTTCTCGCCCTCCACCAGGATACCCACAATAAGGATAGCGGATTCCAACAGTACGTCGCCAAGTTCCGTCTCCTCGCCCAGAGGGCCAACATCACGGATGAGCCCACCCTCCTTGAACATCTCGCCTCGGGAATGGATTCCAAACTTGTCATCATGATCCTCTCCCAACAGACACAGCCTACCATGGCTAAGGATTGGATCGAACAGGCCGCTAAGTACCATGCCCAACAACGACGAATTGCTAACATCACCTCCGGTCGAGGAGATTACTTCTCCAACTCTCGTCCCACCAGAGATCCCAATGCCATGGACATTGATGTGGTTCATCTCTCCCCTATTGATAGGGCTCGCCACCTACGGCAGAATTGTTGTTTCATTTGTCACAAAGTTGGCTGCTGAGCCAGCAACCATAGTTCCTCCCCTGCGACCCCCTTGTCCTCGTCCTCTTCCTCTCCTAACTTCACCCCCCACCCTCCTAAGGCTCCCTCCACTCTAGGAAAATATGTCAACCAGATCATTGCAGATCGAAACGTCTCAAAGGAAGAAATTCTCAAAGTACTCCGCACCGTCTTTGAGGAAGAACCAGTAGAGGAATCCACAGAAGTCTCCGTTGCCACCACTACTGCCGAAACCTCTGATAGCGAAGAGGGTTTTTGAAAAGGAGAGTTAGTACGACGTCTTCCTCTCCTCATCGCCTTGCACCTGTATTTTGTACTACGCCACATGCCAAATCTATCCGTATCCCCATTTCTCTATTGGCAAAGAAAGGTGCACAAATCGTCGACTCTTCTGCTCTGATCGACAGTGGAGCAACTGGCAATTTTATCGATCACGCTCTAGTCAAAACCCATCATTTCCCTACCTCGAAGATCCCCAAACCACTCGCTGTCTCGAATGTTGATGGAACCCCCAACCAAAGCAGTGTCATTCGCCTCAAAACGACCCTCCTTTTGTGAATCGGAGAAAATGAAGAACTTCGTGATTTCTTTGTAATCAACTGCGGAAAGGAATCAGTTATCTTGGGCCTACCATGGCTACAAGATGCCAACCCTAACATCAATTGGGGAACTGGTGTCGTTTCCATTCCTGACCATCCTTCCTTGCTCCGACAGGATGATCCCGCCGCAATCTCTCAATGATATTTGGTTCGTTACCTCTCCGACTCCGCTCTCTCTGTTCGAAAAACCACCATCGCCACTGAGCTTGCCATTGCTCAAGAAAAGGAGAAAGTTACCCTTCCTCCTAAACTCGCTTCTTTCGCTGATGTCTTCGTGAAACCTCCCGACTGAATACTTCCCCCATCTCGTCCATTCGATCATGCCATAGAATTGAAAGATTCCTTTGTTCCGAAGGTAGCGAAAGTTTACCCTCTCAACCCGAAAGAACGAGAAGCTTGTAAAGAATTTATCACAGAACACCTTGCTTCCGGAAAAATCTCCCCTTTGAAGTCCCCTCAAGCCTTTCCCTTCTTTTTCGTACCGAAAAAGGATGGCTCCCTCCGCCCTTGCCAGGATTACCAATATCTTAATGAGCATATGGTAAAGAATGCTTACCCACTCCCCTGCATCTCTGACCTCGTAGACCAACTCTGCCCGTCCACCATCTTCACTAAGCTTGATATCCGTTGGGGATACAACAATGTGCTCATTCGTCCTGAAGATCGCTGGAAGGCTGCCTTCATCACTCCCGAAGGCCTCTTCGAGCCAAACATCATGTTTTTCGGTTTCTGCAATGCTCCTCCTACTTTCCAGGCTCTGATGCAACACATCTTTGGAGATTATATCGCAGAAGGGTGGCTCATCATCTACATGGATGATTTCTTGATCCACAACGACAATCTAGCCCAGCATTGGATTCTTATTCAAAAGGTTCTTCAACAAGCACGCAAACACAAACTCTATTTTAAGTTGGACAAATGTGTATTCGCCACGCCTGAGGTAGAATTCCTGGGTCTTGTTATCAGAGCGGGATCCTTACAGATGGATCCTACAAAACTCTCCACCATCGAAACCTGGTCTCCCCCCTGCTCAGTCAAAGCAGTCCAATCCTTCATCGGGTTCTGCAATTTCTATCGCAAATTCATTTCCAATTTCTCCACCCTCGCTCGCCCTCTTCTCGACCTTACAAAGAAAGATACGCCTTGGGATTGGTCCCCTTCTTGTGAAGCTGCCTTCCGCAAACTCCAATCCACCTTCCTTGCCAAACCTGTCCTTGCCATGCCTGATGTCACTTGTCCTTTCACCGTCATGACCGACGCCTCCCTCACTGCCTCAGGTGCGGTACTCATGCAACCCGATGGGAACGGCGACCTTCATCCCTGTGCCTATCTATCCCGCACCTTCTCTCCAGCGGAGCAGAACTATGACATCTATGATCGAGAACTTCTGGCCGTCATTCATGCCCTTGAGGAATGGCGCCATTATCTTCAAGGAACTGGTCTTCCCGTCACCATTCTCACCGATCACAAGAACCTCACATATTTCCGCCAACCTCGTAAACTCTCTCATCGTCATGCTCGCTGGCAATTCTTCCTCCAAGATTTCGACTTGACCTTTCACCACCTCCCCACCTCTGCCATGGCTCCTGCTGACGCGCTCTCTCATCGTGACAATGTTGATACTTCCTCTGATAATGCTGATGTCACCCTTCTCCCTGACACTCTTTTTATTCGTACTCTAGATGCTGCTATCGCTTCCAAGCTTTCTTCTCTTACGTCTTTGGACCCCTTTGCTTCTGCTGCCCTTTCCACCCTCAATGAGGGTACTTCTCTTCTTCCTCACGCTTCTCGCTCCGATTGGGAGTTTTTGGATGGTCTTTTATATTTTCGTCATCACCTTTTTGTTCCTGAGCCGCTTCGTCATGATATCATTCGTTCTTGCCATGAATCTCCTTCTGGTGGTCATGGTGGTATTCTTTGCACCCAAAACCTCGTCGCTCGTGACTATTGGTGGCCGGGTCTTTCTACTTTTGTTCGTCGTTTTGTTCTTGGATGTGCCACTTGTCAGGCCTCCAAGGTTAATACTCATCCTTCTGCCCCACCTCTGTTCCCTCTTTCTTCTTCAGCTATGCGCCTTTTTCAACAGATTTCTATGGACTTTATTATGGACCTCCCTCTTTCATCTGGTTTCGATTCTATTTTGGTCGTGGTCGACCATGGGCTTATGAAGGGGGTAATTTTCCTCCCTTGTCTTAAAACCTCCTCCGCCGCCAATGTTGCCCTTCTATTTTTCAAACATATTTTCCCTCGTTTCGGCCTTCATGATCGATGTATTTCTGATCGCGGTCCTCAATTCGCTTCCACCTTCGCACGAGAACTGGCTCGCCTCCTGAAGTATGACCTTGTTCTCTCCTCCGCTTACCATCTCCAAACAGACGGAGAAACAGAACAAGTCAACCAGGAATTGGAGACCTATCTCCACATCTTCTGCGAAGGAAAGCCAGACGCATGGGCCGACCTTCTTCCCATGGCAGAATTCTGCCACAACTCTTCCGTCCACTCAGTCACCAACAAAACCCCCTTCTCATTAATCCTTGGCTATGAACCACGTGCTTACCCTCCAGTCGGCAAAACCTTCCTTCCCAATCTTGAATCTCGCCTGTCTCTCTTATCCGAAGCTAGGAAAGAAGCCCTGGACGCCCATAAACATGCCCAACGTCTCATGAAAGAACGCATCTCGTCCCGCTTTACCCCCTGGAAAGTCGGAGATAAGGTCTGGCTTGATAACAAAAATCTTCACCTTCGCTACCCTTCTCGGAAATTATCCCCTAAACGAGAAGGACCATTTGAAATCTCTCAGGTACTATCTCCCGTGTCTTATCGCCTCAAACTTCCTCCCACATGGCGCATCAACGACACATTCCATGCTTCTAAACTATCGTCCTATCAGGAAACCACGGAACACGGTCCGAACTTCCTATCTCCTCCTCCGGATCAAATTGATGGAGAAGAAGAATACAAAGTGGAGCAAATTCTTTCCCACAGAGGAACTCGTGGCCGTCGCCAGTACCTCATGTCATGGAAGGGTTGGCCTTCTTCAGAAAACACGTGGGAACCGGAGCGGAACTTATCCAACACAGCCTCCCTCCTCACTGCATATAAGGCCCGTCATCCCAAGGACTTCCCCTTATCACCCTAACATGCCTCGTCGCCCCACCCACCGCAACACACCTCCTTCCTCATACTCCCGCACATTTGGCCTATCTTATCCCAGTCTTCCTATCATCCCAAACCTTTTTCCTTCCCATGTCTGCAATGCCCTTTTTGCTGCTGTTCTTGAAACTCCTGAGCTTCTTTTTACTTTGGAACAGAATGTGTTTTCTTCTTCGCTTCCTCACGCCTCTTTGTATAATGGGATTCGTCTTTACCACACGTACCTTCGCCTTCACTCTTACAATTCTCTTTCTCATTCTTCCTCTTCTTCTATGGTACATGCTGCCATACGTCAAGGACTAATGGATCTTCGTTCCAACACCCTCTCCATCCTAGTCGACTCTGGATTCTCGGATGCAGTAGCGTCTCTTCACCCTTCTCGTCTATGGGATGTCCTTCGTCCTCATTGGGAGTCTCTCACCAATCGGCAACGACGCCTCTACATCGAAGTTGCTAGGGAACATTCTTCTCCTTTCCCCTCCCCATTCGAGACTGACGAGAATGTTCCTCCCCCAATTGACCAAGACACTTCCATTCAGACCAACCAGCCCTTTCGGACCACTCCCCCTCGTCGGGGGACCCCTGCCCTCTCGCTCGTCCCAGTCATTCTGGAACCAACTTCGCCCTGCTCGAGCCCTACCTCCTCTAGAGCCTCTCATCACTCGCCTACCTCTCCTTCCCTTAGTCGTCAACGACGTATCTCCTCCCATCTCCCTCTCCCTGGACAGCCCTATCCTTGCCCAACTAGAGCCTCTTCTCCCCCAGTTGTCATCAATCAACCCATCCTAGTTCCCCCTCCTCATTTCTCCGCTGCTTCATGGAATAATCGGGGAAATTCACCTTCAACTGAGATGACCCCTGGACCTCCTTGTCCTGTCTGTGCCAGCCAGGATCACGCTTACGTTCAATGCATGGCTTATCGATGTGAGCTTTGCAACCAACGAGGACACCCAGCTCACTCCTGTCCTACCATCCACTTCTGTCGACTCTGCGAGACTGTCAGACACCTCGAGTCGGACTGCCCCTTCTGCGGCGAATCATCCAACGAGGAGGACTGTGATGTTGACAATGCCATTGAGCACAATTCGGGCGGACATTCAACTTAGGGTTATGTTGGAGTCGGAGTCTCCAAGGTACGAACGGGGTAATGTTACAGTCGACATAGTTCCCGAGGGTTGTACCGTTTCCTTGTCTCACCCCTTTTCTTTCTCTCATGTTGAATCGTCTCTTTTCCTTTCGGCCGACGGAGCCCTTCTCTTTCACCTCCCCTCATCTTCGAATTAACTTCTTATCTTTCTATCTTCTTATCGCCTTATCGTCTTATCTTCTTATCGTGTATACTTAATCTCCGCAGCTTCTGACTCATCCTTACTGCAGATGACATATCCCCTTCCATGCAATTCCGTCGCATTCCATCTCTATTTTCCTTTCTTGTTGTTCTCTCATTCACTGCTACTACATAGCTTGGTCCGTGCAGCGCACCCCTTCCTATAAATACCCATAGCACGATGGTATATGTTCCTTAGCTAGTTCTACGCAATTCAGCATCAATTCTCAGCTGCCTCGAGCTCTTGGTGTGCGCACACAAGATAGAGAGACCCTTCCTTTGACCAAGCTAGACTTGACGGACTCTTCGTGAGATTCTCGTCTAGACTTGGAGTTATATTCGACGCCCAGCGTAACAGCTACATTAGGCCATCCAAATCACCACAAACATCACCAGTCTTCTTCATCCCCAAAAAGGATGGTAAGAAGCGGATGGTCATGGACTATAGATATTTAAACGAGGGCACGGTTAAAAATAACTACCCTTTACCCTTGATCTCACAAATTATAGACAAATTGAAAGGATCTAAGATCTTTACAAAAATGGACCTCCGGTGGGGGTACAACAATGTGCGAATCAAGGAAGGCAATGAATGGAAAGGAGCCTTCATCTGCCATCTCGGGGCTTACGAACCCCTTGTCATATACTTCAGAATGTGCAATAGCCCAGCCACATTCCAACAAATGATGAATGAAATCTTCGCCGACATGGATGACTGTGTCATCATCTACCTGGACGACTTACTAAACTTCTCGAAGCACAACAACATGAGAAAACACATAGAGACCATGAGAAAGATCTTACAGAGACTCCGTGAAAATGATCTATTCGTCAAACCAGAAAAGTGCTTCTTCGGCATCAAACAGGTAGACATGCTAGGCATGGATGTTAGCGAACACGGCATGTCAATGAATCACGAAAAGGTTAAAGGCGTTATGGAATGGCCCACACCTACAACAGTGAAAGGAGTCAGAAGCTTCTTAGGCCTCGCCAATTTCTATTGAAGATTCATCGACAACTATAGTTTAATAGCAAGACCACTACACGATCTTACCAAAAAGGATCAACCCTGGAAATGGGAAGCAGCCCAACAAGAAGCTTTTGATAAGCTGAAAAAGGCATTCACCTCGGCACTGGTACTAGCATATCCGGATGATACAACCCCATATAGAGTCGAATGCGACGCATCAGATTTCGCAATAGGAGCTGTGCTCTCAACTAAAATAGGCGACAAATGGCATCCGGTTTCATACATGTCACACTCCATGACTCCGGAACAACGCAATTACACCATAGCTGACAAAGAAATGCTGGCCATTATTCTCGCACTCGAACAATGGCGCCACCACCTTGAAGGTGCTAGACACCAGTTCGAAATCTGGACAGACCACAGGAACTTGCAGTACTTCATGAAGTCGCAAGATCTAAATAGGCGCCAAGCACGATGGGCACAATATTTATCTCGCTTTGATTACATCTTGGTAAATAAACCAGGAACATCCATGGGAAAGGCCGACACTCTCTCTAGACGAGAAAATCACATGATTGGAATAGAAGACGACAATAAAAATACCGTCGTCATCCCCTCTCATCGCATCAGATCTCTAGAAGAGACCAAACTATTTGACAAGATCAAAATAGCTCACTCAGGGTTGAAAAACCCTGACAGGACGATCCTCCGTGAAGGATTATGGCACTATCGAGATAAAATCTGGGTGCTGATCAAGCTTAGAAGGGGGGTAATTACCCAATTCCACAACCACCCCTTCTTCGGACATAAAGGAGCTGAAAAGACGCTCGACTTTGTCACTCGATACTATAGCTGGCCAGGAGTCAAACAAGATGTAATAGATTACTGTAAGTCGTGTGACCGATGCGCACGCATGAAAACTTCCAACCAGCTGCCAGCCGGCTTATTGCAACCTTTACCCATCACCGAAGGACCCTGGAGATCTATTTCGGCCGATTTCATTATGGGGTTACCCGATAGTAAAGGCTTCGATGCCATCCTCGTTATAGTAGATCGCTTCTCAAAAGAAGTTGTTCTAATCCCCATGAATAAGACGGTCACCGCTCAAGGAACCACAGAGCTGTACCGAGACCACGTGTGGAAATATCACGGACTACCCGATAGCTTGGTCAGCGACTGAGGCCCACAGTTTGCATCCCAGATGATGACGGACTTATTGAAACTCCTCAAAATAGAAAAGAAGATGTCATCGGCATATCACCCACAAACCGATGGACAAACCGAGAGGATCAATAGAGAATTGAACCAATACCTGCGTTTATATATAGCCGAAAAACAGGATACGTGGGCTGATTGGCTTGCCATCGCCCAGTTCAATTTTAACAACACAAAGTCCTCGTCTACTGGATATAGTCCCTTCCAGCTGACAAAGACCTATAGTCCACGACTCGGGGTTGAACCCAAACAAGTCAAAGCTCCGGCAGCTAAAGAATTCGCCGACGAAATAGCCAATTCGCATGACACAGCCAAAAAGAACTTGGAATGTGCACATCAGTGGATGAGTCAGCAGGCTGATAAACATAGAAAACCAGCGCCTGATTACAAAATCAGCAATCTTGTCCTTCTTTCGACCGATCACTTGACGTTATCGGATCGACCGGCCTGGAAGCTCACAGAAAAATGGATAGGGCCTTATCAGGTCATTGATGTGTATACCAATGCCGTCAAATTATTATTTCCCAAATCGAACCGAGCGCACGACGTGGTCAACATGTCTCGAGTTAAACCCTATATAGAACCCCTTGATGGACAACCAGTCGTATGCCCCGGTCCGGTATCGGTTAATGATGAAGGCGACGACAAGTACAAAGTTGAGTACATCGTCGATAGTAGACCTATAGGCCGAGGATTCCAATACCTCGTTCACTGGAAAGGGTACGACGAAAGCAATCATACATGGGAATCTGCGAGCAACCTTAAAAGGTTGGCTTCGAAAGCCATCGCAGACTTCCACCATGAGAATCCCGCGGCACCTCGGAAACTGAAAATGGCATGCGAACTGTTTGATACAGTCTTCAGTACTCCCCTCGAAAACTTTACCTCAGGACGTTGTACTCCACCCTCATCTCCGACTCGGTCTTTTGCGGATCTGGAATCTCCGCCCTAGAAGGGGGGTAATGTTACGACCCTCATTAAACTCCCTTTCTTTTTCTCTCTCGATAGATACTTCCTTGGTCACGTGACTTGATATTCGTCACATGACACATCACGTGACATCACATGCATAGCTTACATAGATAGGTATGTCATTGGTCTGGACCATGACATCATAACACGCATAGTACACATGTATGGGAACTCTCTCACGACCGTGAGACCAATATAGCTACATATAGTATACATTACCAATACGCTTTGTAATAGTGCCGGCCCTCATATGGTCCATGCACCCATAGCTACAGTATATATAGTGCAATAGAACAACCAGCAGACCTCAGTCTGTTCTGGTTAGTTTCCCGCTAGCTCATACAGAATCCCCCCTTTGTCTGAACTTGTTGAAGTACCATAGCTCGTGCTATCGGTTGCTTTCAAACTGTATATTGCACTATCTCAGTGCACTCACCCTCATCACATACAAGCAATTTTCCCTCCTGATCAGCAAAATACCAAGACTACAAACATTGTTTTCACAGAAGTACTTAGAGGATTACTTTAACTATTTACTATATTTTTCAACTTCAGTTTGCAATATCATTTGTCTTTCTCTAAGTTGATTGTATTTGAGAACATAACTAAACTTGTGTGAGATATATCAAGGTAAGATATTGAGAGTTTTCATGAGAGAATAAAATAAGCATCTTCACACAGGGGGGTTTGGGGGGCTTCGCCCCCCAACCAGCGCCAGCTGGTATAACCAAATTGCCAAAAATGAGCCATAAAAGAAGCACTCCGGATCACCGAAATGAGCATGCCTGTCGTGCTTTCCATAGGTTTCCTTATTTGTCGGGATCCAGAGTGTCACTGTCTAGGTACTACTGGGTGTTTTGGCGACCCGGAGTACTTGACTTCGATCTTGTAGTAATCATTGCTCGCCATCGCTGTCACTCTCCCAGGTCCTCGCCCTCATCCTAGCTCCTTCCGCACAGAACTCTGAATATATAGAATTTCCGAGTTCTTGGCTAAGTTAGTCAATAGGTGGATCCACTCGGGACATACCTCGCCCTGTTGTATTGAATGATATGGTTCCTTGACGAATTCGAGCTGGTGAACCTATATGGATGGATGAAACGAAGGGGATGCGGATGGAGGCGATTTCAGACGGATTAAAACTTATTTTCTGCGCTCGGTGAATGAGATGATTTACCGAGCCAGGTACATCAGCGCCTACCCCTAGCTCTTTTCAACCTGGGACTGCACAACCACCAGATGTGAATATTTGAATGGCGGCCCAAAGTCGCACCACGAAGCATATCCACAACTAACGAAACTGAGATGTCATTAGTAAAAGGTCTCCGTACACGTGTTTGAATACGATCCACGTCCCAGCACGCAACCGACCCAAGAGACATCCGCATATACTGTGTCATTAATCCGTCGCTCCCAACCTCGTTGATTAAGTTCCATTATTTGATCGAAGACGCCGCATTCCGTTTCTGCTCCTTCAACTTTTCGATGCGCTACAAAGCCCATCCAACATCGTCAGTCGTGCGTTGAATGAAAGAAAGGGGAGATACGCACCAGGCGCCGTTCCTCTTTCCGTCTCGCTATCTCGTTCGCCTTCTCCTCCTTGCTCATGCCCGCAGTCGACTTCCCAACGGAATCTGAATCTGCTGCCGGTAGTGGCGGAGGCGACGACACGGGGGTAGGCCGAGAACTGGAGGCAGGCGAAACAGCACTTAGTTTGCCAGGCATACTCGACTTTCGAGCTTGTGGGTGGGCATAAAGTTGGGGTGTGAGCGAACGAGAGGGTGGTTGTGGTGAACCCCACAAGGCCGATGTGACTACCGGGCTTGCCAACATATCCATGGTTCCCCATTCATCTTCAACTACGCGAAAAACTGGTCAGCGCACATTGAGCAGCGCACAAAGTCATCAATGGACCTACTTCTCGGGGAGCTTGGCCGTGAAGAACCGAACCCAAAGTCGTTGGCCGAGTTAAGCCTCGAAACGCCAACGGTGGGGGCACTTTCGAAAGCACCTAGAACAGACAGACAAACGTGAACACATCCAAACCTCGATATATGCAACAACTCACTCCAATCTCCTTCATCTGCATTCACGTCCATCAAATCGCCGCCACTCCACGTATTACCTCCACCTTCCTCTGCAGCGACTTGTTCAGCCAGCTGTGCAGCCATCGTTTTCGCATTCGTCTTGCCACCGCCTAGTTGAAGGCCTTTAGGCTGGGCAAAACCAGTCGAGGGTAGTATTCGTGGTAAAGTGTCCGCACTTGGGCTCGTCAGTGCAGAACCGTTCGACGGTGTCATAGGGCGCCCGTTAGTGCTACTCGCAATGGTGCTTTGTAGGTCACTCGGAGCCAGCTATGAAGGTCAATTAGCAAGATAAGAAGGCCAATGCTAGATTCTTGCCTTTTTCCCGAGGGAAGACATGGCCCAACCAGCAAGTGCTCCAGCGGCACCGGTCGCAGAGTTGACAATATTTGCCTGCGTGAAGCCACCTGGAATGGACAATGGTGTATTCACGTTGCTTTCACCCTCGACCAGTGCACTTTCGGGCTACAAAACGGTGAACATGATAAACACGAGTGGGAAAGAAGGTTCAATCTTACCATGGATGCTGCGTGTTTCTCGAGGCGCTTCATGAACAGTTCCATCGTGTTGAACGCTTGATCCCGCACGATCCTAGACGGTCGTTAGCACAACGCTATGAGGATGGAAGATTGTCCTCGCTTTTCTTTGTCAATGGTGGCCCCCACCACGCTCGGGATTACCTTCGAGGCCACATCTTCAATGCTAAAACACTCGCTAGTGGCCGTGAACGCCATCAGTCCTGCCACCCTTGCATGTACGAAAGAATCTTTGATCGCTTTCGAGAATGCAGGTACGAGAACCTTTTGCTTTGTGTTGTAGCCCAAAGAGGGACCTAGTCGCCCGATGAGAATACATGTGTTCGTTCTTATGGACGCCTCGGGATCACTCTGAAGACGTGCGAGATGCCGAAGAAGGTCGTTGTTGAGGATACGGTCGCTGAGCTAAATACAACGACGTCGTGAAAGGATGAAGGAGAAGACGTTACGATACACACTTTTGGTGAAAGAAGAGCGATTGCGCGCACTGTCGCCTCGCGAATGACGGGTACCGTATCCGTAAAACCAGATTGCTGACCCATCCCGATCAGCAGATAACAACAAACCAAAAGCGAGGGATGGCGTACGACGTTGGGCCAGATCTTATCCACGACAGCCTTTTTGTCCAATTTCTCCGCATACTCTGATAGGTTGTCTAGCAGTGCCATTCGTGTGCCTCGGTCCGGATTGGCGAAAAGCCTTGTAAGCGGTCCGAGAATTTGATTTGCATATTCGTCCGACGAAACGTTTCTGCCGAACTGCAGAACCAAGGGAACAATTGTGGCAGCTGAAGCGCCCCCAAATTCGAGTGCATTGACGAGGGAGGGAAGGATGCGGAAAGTAACAAACTCGGTAGGGAAAGACGATGCAGATTCTTTCAGCGTGCTGTATTCCTAGTCGATCAAGAATCTCTTGACGCCACACGACGTCGTTCCCACTTACCGGAGAAGCGTGGCTTTCTCCACCTCGCTGCCCAAACTAAAGTTATCGAGACCTGTGCACACCTTCACCAGTCGGTTTCCCGAAAAGAATCCAGAGCCTTCGCCGGCGGTCTCTGCCATCCCGGTGTCCAAGAATATCTTCGGCGTCATGCGACCCTTCGGGTTAGGGTTCAGGAGTTTCTTGAACGACGGAAACACAGAAAGAGGTATGGCGCCGCGAGACGAAGCCTGCGGGGGTGGATGTGGGGGCTCCGCGGTCTCCGGTTGGGGGTGGGTGGGATTGAAAACGGAATGCAAAAGCAGGCCGAGAGCGTAACTGTCTGCGGCAGAGATAGGCCCGCTTGACGTACGATCAGCCGAATTGCTGGGAGAGGAACGAGGACGTCCTTACTCCTTTAATGCGGACCAGCCGCTCTTCTTCACCTCGGGTGGGGCGCAGCTCATCGATCCCGGTAGCAAACCGCCCATCGTCTAGGCTGAGTTACACGCCGGCTCGACCAGACAACTCCAAACTCACATAGAGGACCGGATTGTCGTCCTTGGGGTTACTCAACATCTCGAAACCTCCCAACTTCCACTCCCCGGAGGGCGATATGAATACCGCATTTGGCCTAACGCTACCGTGCGTTGACGCCACAGAGTCGTTGATGAAAGCCAGCGCAACCTAATGTCTTGTGCTTTCTAACAGAACTGCGTCTGGACAGTTGGCAGCAGGACGCACCGATATTCGATGCAAACCCCAAAGCAGCCAGTCCTGTCGCTCTTGCTGGCTCTTGGACGCCCACGCCTGCAACGCATTTGAAAGCGGGCGAACGCGCTCCGTCATGATGAGGATCGCGCTGTCCGACTCGACGACGTCCATGAACTTGAGCACGTCGGGATGCCGGATGGTGCGTAGCTTGCGCAGCGCATTCTTCGCGAGCGGGATCGTCGACTTATTGATGGGGTGCACGAAATCGTATTCAAACACCGAGACGGGGCTTCCGTCGTCCTATGCGCTGGTAAGGTCAGTTCGCATTGGGGATGGGACGCGTGGGACAGTACACGTTTGGTAGCGTCGTATAGGACCCAAAAGGTTTCGCAAGAAGCGACCTTCTGACCGAGAGTGAAAGGCAAGTTGATGCCCGACTTTTGAACGAGCGTCGAGACCGCGGCCGAGCCGAGATTTCGCAGGTAGTCCATCTCCACTTGCAAGGGCGCTCAAGAGACCGAAAATAGAAATACAGCATTCGCGCACTCTATAGGTCCTCTCGCTTATCGTAAATATCATACACAGCAGGGGTCCCCACAGCTTGCAGCTCCCCTGCGACATTCTCCACGCCCGCAAAAACTCGAAGCAAATTCCCTCCCGTCAGACCAGCAAGTTCGTATTTGTCCCAACCCCGACTATAAAGTTCAGCGATCTGGCCGAGTCTCAGATGGTTTCCCCAGCAAAAAAAAAGAGTAGAGCTTACGAGTGCAGGATACTTGGAGACATCTTCCAATCCTTCCGGAGTGGATTCAATTCCGTCAAAATCACTGCCGATACCAACGCTGCACAGAAGCAGAGTTGATGACTGAAATACTCTGAAAGCATGACAACTCACTGTTTCTTTCCGGCAACTCTCGCAATGTGTTCAACGTGATCAGCCACAGTTTTAACATTAGCCTCGCCATCAGGTGCAACGTAATGGGGTGCAAAATTGACCTATCAAAACGCGCATCAGAACAGTTCAACAATGTGGTAAACATACAGAGCTCACCATTACAATGCCATCCTTTTGTCCCTTTCCAAATCCAATCAGACCGAGCACTTCGTCGGGCACGTTTCGGGCCACGTTGTGGACCTCCCGCGCTGACGAATGCGACCAAATGACAGGGGCCTTGGAGTGTAAGATCGCCTGCGTCGCAGTCAAGTCGGAGGTATGTGACAGATCGATCAACATCCCGATTCGGTTCATCTCCTCGATAAGCTTGAACCCGATAGCACTAGATAACAAATCAAACGGTGCGTTGTACAACGGCCGAGATGCTGTACCTCAAGCCATAGTGTAGGGGAGGGATTTGAGTCAAGACTCCACATGAATCAGCGAAAGCATTGTGACACGTGTGAGTGAGGGTTACATATCGAACACCAAGTGCATAGTACTGGCGGAGGACCGAGATGGAGTTGCCTAATTGATGCCCACTGTATATGGTTTCAGATAAATTGCTGAGGGAAATGAAGACAAACCGACCCCTCGACGCCAATTAGGCTTGCAATCTTTCCCTGCGCAATGGTTTGCTTGATATCCTCCGTGCCGAGTGCGAGATTGAACGTCTGCAAAGAAATAAGCAAAAGTCGGATATAACATGTGGGCAAGTCTCACATCCGGGTACTTCTCAATCAACCCTTTTGCGACATCGATTTGTTCGAGCGTGTCGCTGAGATGAACTATTCAATTCAGTTCTATGAAGGAATTTGGGGAAAAAGACACACCGGACTCGCCAAGAGGCTGTCAAAAAGTCGCCTGTGTCCGCTGAACTACCAGGGCATGTAACGTACACAGACCTACAAAAGTTATGGGCTGATCCGAGTGAAAGTAGACGAGAAACAGCACACCAAAAAAACCCGCCCACTTTTCCTTCCCGCAGACGGGGAATATCGACGTGCCCCGGCGCCTCAACATCGAGTGGAATATCAGAAACATTGTTCCGCCATATCATCCTTGCATGCCAAGGTAAATCTGATACAGCAATGAATCAAACAATGAACATGCAATAGAAAATATCTGACCGACCAATATGTCCATCCTGCACAAAGAATGAGCCACATTGTGCGTGAGAGACTCGGGGAACGCACGATAACGGGGGCAGAATCGAGCAGTCTAAGTGCCGCAAGATTCGGATCCCTAGGCAACTTTCCAGACCAGCCATGATCCCTGAGATGGATTGGGTCGAAGAGAGCGAGTATGATTCCCAGAACGAATACTACGCCTAAGGCTGCCCAGACGGCGGAGCGAACGTGGAGCGTCCGGGATCGCTGTTGCGCAGCCACAAATTCATCATCGTCGTGTGCGTAATTGCGTTGACCGGATTCCTCGCTTCGAAGGAGAGGTTCGTTTTCTGTTGTCATCGTCGCGAACGACAAGAAATGTGGTGGTGAGAAGAAAAGGTGAACCCTATCCTGCTCGGCTTGCCGTCTGTGTAAGTGTGATTACGTAAACGTCAGTTGTGCAAAGATCTGATGTGACTGGCTCTTCTATTCGGCACGATGATCCGGAGTAACTCGTCGAAACAACTTGAAATCAAGTTCATCCGCGGCTCTGCGACGTGCAGGTGGAGAGTGGTATCGGATGAATTGCGATCAGTCCTTGACACCATGCTAGATATGTCAGGTTTAGAAACTCCCGATATAGCACATCCAAAGTTGAACGTTGACTCTTTGAAGACTCGGCATGTTGTAGCAGACAACACAAGAAGCCTGAGGTCAACACTAGTGGTAAGTGTGAAGGTACATAAAGAATCTCTTCAATGAACGACGCGGGACGCACAACTCTTTTAATCTGTGGCGTGGAGACTTGACAATGTGAAGATCATGTAAACCTTTTTTTATCCATTTTTCCTTGCCACTGACGAACTCGTTTCGGTCCCTGCCGGAGAGTGGAACTGCATGTCTTTCCAGGTGCAGGCTATGATCCTATGCATGTATGTGCATGGTGACTCCTGTCAGGTTACTCACACACCTATACTTTGGTTGAGATGTGCCGTTCTTTGAGTGAGGACAATTATGACCACATCATTGTTCTATGCATGATCTCCCTTTTCTCGTACATTAAATGTTTTCAACCACCGAATTCGGATGGCGAAACGGAACCCAATAGGTGATTCGAGTACAGTCCGTGACCTTACCTCGGATGATAAGATGACGGTTTATGCAAGGTATGTAATCATACCATGCTGTGTATCTATGTGTTCGAGTCCTGCTTCTCCCTCCCATCATCCGTTTGCAATTTAAACTAATTCTGCAAAGACTGCCCCCTAGTCGGAACGGAACTCGTGAAAATTTGTCCATGGGTCAAGCTTCAAGTATGGCAGTGTCATGCCTCTCAAGCTTATCTGACATTGAACCACAAGATGGACAACCGCCGCGTCGGCTGGATAAGTGCATGTGTTTGTCCAAACGGTCCCCAACCTACATGTGTATGTTTCACACTGACAAACCCACCTGCGAGCGATTTTAGCCGAGCGGCGACATCAACGATCAGAGGACACCTACTGAGCAAACTTCGGATTGCACACTCACCCTGGACATTTCGGGGATGTCTAGCGAGACGAATGCACCAAAAGCGTTTCTCGCATTGGGCATGTGCTCCATTTAATAGTATCTTGTAGTTCCCATCATAAGTAGATGATCTCGTTTTTTCTTTCTCAAAATCCCTTCCTATACCGGACACCTTACAGCATACTACTCGAGTAGACGTGTGGGATATAACTCATACTAGCTGTGGATGCAGGGCCTGGATCGCTTTCGTTCTGCATATACTCTTCGTTTTGGTGCACATGATGATGGTGGACCTCCTCCATGCAGATGAATTGAAATTATTGTGTTAGATTTGTATATATTGCTCTAGCAGCTCATCGAGGCAGAGTATGCATACAATACGTCATGTTTGCTTCTCATGGAAAGGGGCATCTAATTGTTGGGAGGAATACTATACTGACTTTCCCAGGGATCGGAAAGCCCACAATTGACCCATAATGATAGACATCATACAACCTTCCGAAACATGTCGCACGGTATCTATCAACTTGTATACCAAAAAACCACGACAGTCAGACAAGTCTCGCAAATCCAACCTGTTTGTTGCCAAAATCGAACACCGTGTAGACGCTCTTTAGGAAGACCGCACCGACGCTCCAGTGTGCTGGTAATTTGGACGAAGGAATTCAGTGCTTGGATCAGCAAGGAGAGACTGAAAATGATCCTCAAAAATCAAAGAGATTAGAAACTCACCGAGTTTGTACCGACCAATGATGCCGCTGAAACAACTAGGCGAATCAGGCCGAACAGGTCCGAGGTTGAGGATCGAATTAGGAATCCGGAACGTCGTATATCCGCCAAAGTAGAAGCTTATCGTCGGGAAATCGTTACATGGGACTGTAGGACATTCCATGGAATCGAATCATTGAACTAGAGTTAAACAGGAACTTACAGCTGTAATACCCATTTCCGACGTACCTGGCACCAAGGGATCGGTGCAGATTGGCCACTTGCGACCGATCACCAAAGATCACGTTGGCACCTGTGTCGATGATGGCGGCTACATCTCTGAAGATCGTCTTGTGGTTACCCCGAACTTGCATTATATTCACTTGCCACGATCCCTGGTTTAAAATTATAAGCTCACGCTTGGGTCTACTATTTGCTTCATCTCACCACCACGGTCACGGGTGTGTAGATGATTTCACCTTGATATAGCTCGCTGTTCGTTCCACCGAGGTACAGCTCACCTCCATCAGAGGTGAGCTTGACTGAGAATACTGGTTCAGTTACCTTTCCTTCATCTACAAGTGTTTCGAAAAGGGGGCAGGCAGGATACGTGGATATCGACTGGAAGGCCATCCCTAACATACCATCCGGAGGGAAACCAATATTAGAGTATACTGTTGCCATACCGATCGTCTGAATGTCCACCTGCTCGATGGTCAGCTGTATAGGGTGCATTCGGAATCGGATGGAGAACAAACAGCGAGACCAGCAATGGTGACGTTATCAGTGTATAGTGTACCTGAGGAAATGGCTCCATCATTAAACTTGATGTAGAATGTCGAGCCCGTGGCTTTGGCCGTCCTCGACAAAGTGGGGTCCCATGGAGTATTTTGTGAGCAACCGGAGCAAGAGGAACCCGGAAGGAAGAGGTCGCTATGTGGAACTGAGCAAATAACTTGTTGCAGGGGTTTGATAGAACGTTCGACTCACCTGGAACCAGTGTCGATTGCAACTGCAATTACAGAATGAAGACTAGGTCGACATATATTATGGATACGACATACCTGTAAAAGATTGGGGAGGAGTACCAACTGTAATGGTGCCATACCACACTAAATCGCGATCGTTGGACAAGCCTGCGGCGCCAACAGCGCGGTTGTTCAAGTTTATACATTCTTCCGCTTTCACTGCAAGAGAGCAGCGGGACATTCCTGTATTTCTCTCATAGTTTTCAAGTCCGCGGATCATTTTGCTATCGAAGGGGTTATTGGGTCCAAAGGACGATGTAGGTTGAACCTTGAACGTACGCATTGACTGATTCGACGTGGGAGTGGAGTACGTCGAAATCTACGCTGTTGTCGGGCTTCAACCACGAAGAACGCCTAACGAGTGGTATGATTGTCCCGTTGGTTTTCGCGTCCATTTTGATGACTGCAACAGTCGAGGAAGCCGCTGTCAGTGCAAGGATGGTTGTGGAGATTAGGCGCATTCGTAACAGAGGGTTATCGACAGAGCGACGTAGTCGCATTTACCTTCAGGCCTTTATTCGCCAATGGCAACGATCCGATTGTATAAGTCATCTACTATCTTTTTTTTTGTTTGAATCAATTTACATCCCATTGTGGAGTACAGGCACATCACGGGGGATAATATTGCTCAATCTGGTGTCCTGCCCCCTGTAGCATAACACCGACCATAAGGATGATTGATGAGATTTTGATGAGATGCGGGTAGTTCCGGCATGTGGTTTCAAGTGGTTCGGAAGGCCCGATGCGTTTGTTAGTGCCTCCAGAGTGGGCTCAATGATTTTTACTAATCCTCACCTCTACTTAGTAGTAGAGCCTTTCAAGGATTTCCCTCAGATAGACACAAACTAGACACGGACAAGTTTCTTGTAATTGCATGCTTAAGGACCTTTTACTGTATGTAAACATCATACAGCCCTTCTAAACACCTCACGCGATATATGACCAACAACTCACGTACTAATAGCCCGCGATGATCATGCAAGTTTCGCAAATCCGACCCGTTGATTACCGAAATCGAACACCGTGTAGACACTTTTTAGGAAAACCCCACCAAGGCTCCAGAGTCCTAGTGATTCAGACGAAGCAATTTAGCGCTCAAGTCATCATAAAGAGACTGAAAACAACTTCCGAAAATGACATATATTGGAAGCTCACCATCAGTGCTCATACCGACGACGCCACTGAAACAGTCAGGTGAACCAGGCCGGATTCGTCCCACATTAAGAATCGAGGGGGGGATGTCGAACATGCTACTGCCAAAGTGGAAGCTTATGGTCGGGAAACTATCACACGGGACTACAGGAAGTTACGATAGAACAAAAATGTCAGATTACGATTGGAGAGAAACTCACAGCTGTAATATCCACGTCGGATAGCCTTGCCGCCGAGGTTCAAATGCATCTGGGCCACTTGCCACCAATCACCAACGATCAGATTAGAGCCTGTGTCGATGATGGCGGCTATATTTCCCAAGAGTGTCCGGTCACCAGTTTGAATTTTCATTATGTTCACCTGCCAGTATCCCTGGCTCGACAGCCTGAGTTCATGTTTCGGTACACTGGGCACTTCAACTCACTACTTCGGTTACAGGTGTATATGTGATTTCGCCTTCATACAACTCGTCGTTTGTTCCACCAAGGTACAATTCACCTCCGTCGGAGGTAAGCTTGACCGAAAACATTGGCTCAGTTACCCTTCCTTCATTTACGAGCGTTTCGAAAAGGGGGCTGGCATGATACGATGACATTGACTGGAAAGCCATCCCCAACATGCCATCTGGAGGAGAGACCATCTTGATGTATGTCGTTGCGACACCGATGGTCTGAATGTCCACCTACACGATTGTTCAGGTGTTTATACGTTTAGATATGACGGAGAATATACAGTGAGGCCAGCAACGGTGACTTTATCTGTGTATTGATTGCCTGAGGCGATAGCTCCGTCTTCAAACCTGATGTTGAATGTAGAACCCTTGGCTTCGGCTGTGCGTGACGAGGCTGGGTCCCAGCGGATATGTCCTGAGCAACCGGAGCAAGTGGGCCCGGGTATGAAGAGATCGCTTCGTAGGACTAAGCAAATAATTTGTGGAGGTCCAATGGTCATACCAACCTGAAACCAGTGTCGATGTCAACTTCAATGGGGTCAAGTCGGCGTATATCAGGATTACAAAGAGTATATACCGATAAAAGGTTTGGGAGGAGTGCCAATTGTGATGGTGCCATACCAGACCACGTTGTTATAGCCTGTCAAGGCTGCAGCACCGACAGCGCGCTTCCTCAAGTTTAGACGGTGTGTTCCTTTCGCCGCAAGAGAGTGGGAGTGGGACATCCCCGTATTTCTCTCATAGTTTTCGAGGCCACGTCGTATTTTACTATAAGAATAATTCTCAAAAGAAGGGTCATGTAGACAGTGTCCTAAACTTACGCATCAACTGACTCGACATGTAAGTGGAGTGCGTCGAAGTCCACACTATTGTCAATTCCCAACCATGATGATCGTTTGGTAAGTGGTATGACCGTCCCATTGATTTTCTGGTCAAGGTCAACGCCAGTGATTGGAATAGTCGAGGCAAACGTTGCAAGGATAACTGTAAATATTGCGGAGCGCATTCGCAAGTTGTAGGGATTGACAGACTGTCATTGATGTATTGACCTTGAATTCATCGGCGCAGTGGCATGTCAGTGATTTGATCTTGGGTAAGAACCGAAAGTGTGATACAGATCATACTGATGCAGCTGATGTCGATGGATTCTTGATGAGAGGCATGTGGCTCCAAATGGCGTATCACAAGTTCGACATCTCGGAGCAGGATGAAACGATTTTTTTTTGAGGAAGATACCTGAATTTGAGAGTCCGATCCAAATGTTACAACTCTTCCGAGTCCGAGTGACCCGTATCGCTTGCACCCGTGCTATATAGGTGCCACAAAGACTCGGAATGTTTCACCCAGACAACAACATCCAACAGGCTCAGGCTTGAAATGTCGGATGGTATCACATGTACCCAATCAGCGCTCGACGACAAACAACGAGATCGTGATACGAACGGACGACGGACACTGGTATGTAAAAGCGTGCGAAATTTGCATTAACGCCGCAAGGCTTTTGACTAGCCACCATGCGAACGGACGGAACGAGAACGAAATCATGGAGATCAACACAACACGAGAACACGAGAACACGAGAACACAACCGCGATCGCAGTTGGTGTGCGCCCAAGCAAGGCGGAGTGACGCTTACTCGTTCAGTGGCTGCTGGTACTAGCATATTGAACAAGGTCAAAAGAAGCTGGGTCAAAAGTGTGAGTGAATACGAGCATCGATTGACAACGATAGACTGGCAGGTTTCTTCTGAACATTTTAATATGGGTTGAAATCAACCGTAACGCAGAGCATGGGGACCTCCCAGTCTCCCTGTTCAACTCTGTTCAACTTCTCGACCGTCTGAAGATGTCCCCACGAGCCGATCGCGCGGCACTGATATCACCGAGGGGAGGAAAGATACCTTTCTTCAACTCGGGGTAGGCGGCAAGGAAGCCTTTTCAGACTGGTATCTATGCGTCAGAAGCGAACGGACATGCAGCTAGCAGGATGAGTGGTCATCTGGGTGGAAACCATGTAGAGCTTACATTCCAGGAATTTCCATGCAATATGTCCCCACGATTATGGCGAAGCAAAGCGAAAAATTTGTTGTTATAGACACCAGCCCACCACCTCTCGGGCCAGTCGTTCAGCAGGGTTTCCAACCCAAATTACAGCAACATTTTTTGTCGGTGAACATCGAGGATATCTATGCCTGCATTGTTTTACGCGTGACCTTCCTTATGTTATAGTCATTTGGCCTGAGCACTGTCACGTTTGCAGCCATTGAGTTCGGATGGCAAACTGGAATTCGACAGGTGACCTGGATTCGTGATCTTATCTTCGCCATCGAGTGATAGGGATCGACAATTTAGGCGAAGCAAGAAATCAAACCATACCATGCCATTTTGTGCTCGAATCCTCCTCTTGCTCTGATCAGATGTTTGCAGTAGTGACTCTTTCCGTAAAGGATACCTCCTAAAGCGGAACAAGTCGGAACAGAGCTCGTGAACAAAGTACCCTTCCCATTAGTTCAATATGATGATGCAATTTATCATACAAGTTTCCCACCTGATATCGAATCCATAATAAGGCAACCACCGCGTCGCTTTAACCAGTGGACAATTTCATGTGTTCGTCAAAGTAATCTTCAACCCATACCCATAGTCTGCACCGACCAACCCATCCCTAAGGGATTCCCACCAAGCTGCGCCATAACCGACCAGAGTGCACCTGCCGCTCCGGCCGCGAATTTGGGGTTATACGCTCTCACTCCTGATATTGGGGATATGTTGGATGAGGTGAATACGCCATAATCCGGTACTTCGCATCAAGCGTGTGCACCGTAGGATAACGTATTGATGTTTTTGTAGCTCCCATTATATTAATTGAGCTTGCAGCGTTTTTTTTTCTTTTCTCAGAATAGCTAGGGTCGTTTTTCCTTCTTTTATTGGACACATGTTACAATAAAATATTCAAATGCGTGAGATGACTTGAGAGATGAAGCCAATGCTATACTAGCTAGTGCTCTCCACTCACAATGTCACAAATCAAAGGTGCGTCATAAAGTACTTTCGTTCCGCATATGTGGCATGCGACCGTGATGAACATCACATCATCCATATGTACAGATCATTTGAAATGGTTGTGCATCAGGTTTCTACACATCACTCTGTCATCAATGCAAGGTGTACATACCGTTTGCTTCTAGTACAACAAGAGGAAGAAGAAGAAACTTCCAAGGACAAGATACGACCTAGGAACAGTTCAACTCTCAAGGTGATACAATGGTTACCCATTGACA
>JBBPMT010000122.1:0-27628 GCA_038090455.1 Garcileccinum viscosum
GATTATAAAAGAATTGAATATATCATGGAGTGGAAGGGAAAAGGTGGGAAATGATGGATTGGTGGAGACTCACATTGTGTGCACGGTATATATTTATGACGGGTCAAAGCGAAACATGAGAGGAGAGCATGAAGACGCTAAAAGGCTCTGCGCGCTGGTGTGATCCGGGGTAAGCTGTGCCCGTCCGACTCCTTCGCATATCTTGAATAGGACACGGCAGACAGTGTACCAACGACTCAGACTTGAAGAAGTTCGCGGTTGGGAGGAAAAGTAAACACAATACTCATGCCAAGAGGAACATTCTCACCAAGTAGAGAATTTCAAGGCTATTGTTGCGTTGGTGGCAGAAAGAAAGGCAGGCATCATGACAACGGCATTTGATGCCAAACATAGCCACACTTGTGTAAGAGCCAATGTTTCAACACCACAAGCTGTAACACTCGATCGACGTAATTATAAATTTGGTTGATTTGTATCCCAGTGACGCAAGTCTTCCGGTCGCGAAATTTGGTTATCGTCAGACATGCACACGATTTACCAGTTTTGCATTACTGATATTTTATACCAGGCAACCAAATGAAAGACGTGACGCTGGACCCTCCATGACAGCTCACAAAACAAACCGCGTCTCAACATCCATCGAAAAGTCAAACTTTGCATACTTCGCCACTACCCGCTCAGCCGTGTTGATCCTGATTCGATGTCCATCTTTGACCCGGATCAAGTATACCGGGAACCCGCTTTTGAAGAACTGCATCACTTCCGCTCGTTTCGTAAGAACCTCTTTTCGAAGCTTTGCGTTCGGAGAGTCCGGCTCGTCGGCTGCAGATTTCACATAGGGAGTAATAATCAGCGTTTCTTTCGGACGACCTCAACAAACGCGACGTACGACTCGACACTTCTGCTCCGTTCTCCTTACTGCTCGACTCTCCCTCAGCCTCGTCATCGGTCAACTTGCTCCACAATTCGCTCGGATTTTGAAGAACGTAATGCAGCAGCTCGAGAAGGATGTTGAACACGTTGTGGGTAGTCTGACTCCACACGCGACACAGATAGTAATCCTTCGGGTCCTTCTCCAAATCAATATCAGGTGACGCAAGAATGACCGTGGTGGGATCCAGGCCATGGACTTTCAGTTTGTAGTGGTGATAGTTGTCTTCATGCGAATACTCGCAGTCTTTCACCCGGTGCTCCAGTAGAGGGATGTTCAGCCCTCCGTTGACAAACGTGCTACCAGGTGGCAGTGATTTCACCAGGTTCATGATCCGATCCTTCACTTCGCTAACGACAGCCTTGACACCACTCCACGCCGTTCCACATATTGCACAAATGAGGTCTAAGATTATCCGGAAAATTGAGGTGGATTTGTCGATGTCATCGACTTTTGCGACAGGTAGATCAGGATCTGCGAAACAGGGCGGACTGTACGCAAGGAAAGAGGTTACGCGCGAATTGCGTCCACGCCAGTCAAAGAGCGACACATCTCCACTACGTTTCAAGATTTCTTCTTGCAACCGGAAGAACGCGTGGTCCGCTTCAGCGGGGAGACAAGGGAGTGTTGTGTCGAAGATACCAAGGAGACAGTATGCCATGTCTTCCTCCTTGGCAGTTCTTCTCCTTGCTGCCCAACCCAGCCTTAACCTGACGTCCTTTATTCCGGGAACAAAGTTGTCCAGATCTCTCTCCGGAATACCAGTGGTCCTATGTAATGCCTGGCACCAGGTGACGCTGAGGCGATGATTTGGAAGTCGTGCCCTAAACTTGAACGAAGAGATATAAATTTCCGACTCTGCTTCTTCGGTGTCGCGATCGTCGGCCTCCTCTAGCAAGGTCCACTGTTTGCTGTAAAACCGAAGACGCTTTGGGGCAAGAGTCTCCTGCAACGTCCAGCCCCTTGTAACCCATTGTGGTATCCGAGGATACCTTCCGAGAGCTTTCCAATGAGGAATATCAGGGAATTTGTCTTTGAGATGGTGTTCCAGTGTCCCAAACTCAACCTGAGTATCTGGCTGCATAGAATGAAGTCGGAGAGGATCGTTTTGATGGCACCTGTGCAGAGTCATGACATTGTCGGATATTTTCCTTAACGGATGGGACGGGCTAAAGGGGTTCTGGATCTCTTCATCGTCCAACCATTTGTGATCGCCTGCGATGGCTGGCAAACGATCTCCTTCTGCAACGTCGTCGAGATCGTTGAGATAAACAATGGTCAGATCACAGTTGGAATACCATCTGAACATCAGATTGATGGATTCCGCTCTCTCGCCAAAAACCTCCTCATCAATGCAACATGTATCAGCCCACGCCCAGCGATAACCGCACTTGGCCGCCGTGCAGCAAAACTCCTGGAGTTTCTTTATGCCGGCCAGAAAATCCTCTTCCTTCTCTTCCTGGAGGTCGTCGGAAGGCAGAGGTGGGCGGATGATGGAGTAGATGCCGCCAGTACAGGTCGGTTCCTCGACGTCCTCGAACCGTCTCTTGATCGTCTTCTTGATATCCTTGATCGTGATCTCGCGACCTCCCCACCTATGGGAGAACATGGCAAATGCCAGGTACTCTCCGATGAAGGCCTTGAGGTCTTGGAAGCTCGAACCCAAGGTGTTTGGCGTGCGCTCTGGAACGAGGGCGGATGGGGCCTCCTTGGCGGCTTTATCGAGTATTTCTTTATATTCGCTTCTCTCTTTGAGGAGGTCGGTGATTTGGGACCGTTTCAGGATGAGCCCGGTATACGTATCGATGAGCCTGAAAGGCATCTTCTTCTCGTACTCATAGATGATGAACTCCTCCACATGCCGTTTGAAGTCGGCCGTGAACTTGTCGTCCTGTTTGGAGTTCCCGGACACAGGGCTGTCAGTGGATTGGTTGATAGCGACAGACGCATATACGAGATCACTCACGATGCCCATCACTAGTGGAAGTCCGAGAGCGTGGTATCCTCGTAGTTGACGTTCCGGTGTTGTTGCAAGTAGAATCTGAAAACCAGGTCAAACTGTGAGGATAGTACAAGCCGAGTTGGACTGACTATAGGAATGAGGTTTTACAGCACAAAGGAGCTCGCCGCACGAGTAGAAGACTGAAAGCGCACGTCTTTCGGGAAACAATATCGTGCATGCAAATGAATTTAACCTGCCAGCCTGGCTCCATAGGATCCGGCTCGATGACCATAGCCGGATCTCCGCACAGCGAGCGAGACGGTGCCGTGAGGCAGGGGGTTACTTATGCGATCTACCTGCAATGTCACTGCCTGTACGACGAGATGATTTGCCTCGTGCTGATGAACTTGATGCGCAGACGCCACGTCTCTCAAGGGAGATTTGACAACCTTCAAGTTGGGTGAAATTGGCTGCACGGCACACGTTGTGAGCTAGCTATGTGATCACGACGAGAAGCAGATGGGACACCATCCAATGGATAGCGACGAGAGCACAATCCCTGTTAGCAAAAGATTGGAACTCACGAAGATATGATGTACCTCGCGGCGCGGCGCGTTAGCACCATTGCCGTCACCATCAGCACGATCATCGATAGGGTCGATGCCAGTGCAGCCTCGTTGCCCGGCATTTGGCCTGCAGGTTACCCTCGTGTTCGGGATCGGGGTGGGTCGAGGGGGTGCTAGTGTTGTGACCGTTATTGTCACAGCTGCTACATCGATGGTGACCGCAGATTCGATCATCGGCCACATTCGAATCTCGAGATCCAATATAATCATTCCAGGGGATTGTGCTAGCAGTGCCACTCCCGGCACTGGGGAGCACGTTGTGCCGTCGTGTCTCGAACTGCGTGGGGCCGTGATACTAAAGTCACCAGTTGGACCCACAACCATCCTCCTTGACGCTTGAGGTTCAACCTCGGCCCAGTGCTAGTATCATCAACTCCCGAAACTTTCATCGAAAGCTAAACAACTACTAGCCTCAGATTGGCGTACCTGCCATAATCCCATAATGTACCTCCCCAAATTCATCCACGATGCTCTCTTTCCTCTAACATGGGTAAGTCAATCTGCCAACTAAGTCATGTCAACCTCGGAGCGCCTGTCTGCCAGATCCCGACAAAAGGTAACGACATTCCGCCGTGCGCGGTCCCAGCCCACGGAGGGCCCAACGGCCAGGAATACGTCGCCCGAGGATTAATAGAGGTTAATTCGTTTGTTGATGCGGCAATCCTCATATTTATCTGCCGATTTCCCTGTTCCTGCAGGGCGAAATGCGTGAGTGATCTTTCGCACACTTTATAGTGCAGTATGGTGGGAATCTGTTCTAACACACATAAATACAGAAATTGGCACGGCGAGCCACTCGTCCACCAGCGGTGCACAGTTCCAAGCCAGGCATGGCGGAAAAAGTCATTCCGTAAGCGCATCATCCCAGTGACTCGAATCGCTCATATAGTGACGGAGGATGTGACTGATTAACTGAAAGCTCTTCGAGTACGAGGTGCTTACGTGCGGTTCGACCTTGCGATTCCATCTCTCCCCTGAATCGCACCCCGAGGCTACAGATGCGTCAGGCTTAGTGACCCCACAGTCTTGCGCACGAAGAGGCAGCACGTCGACGAGGATTCAGACACAATCACAGGGTACTCCTACAGCCCGTCCTTCGCCAAGGAAGACCCCATTAGTATGGCTCACACCCTCGCGTGGCGAACCTGCGTGAGCTTCGTCCTTCGATCTCCTTCTGTCCTCAAGATCACCAAACTTACTATATGCGACAGACCCATACCCTACGAGATGGACGGACCAGAATACCACCACGCGCCACCGCCGTACACGAGCCCTGAAGGTGGCTGGATTGAGGTGCCTAAAGAACCACATCTCGCCGACCTCAAACCACGGGAAACCGTCCAACTCCGGCGCTTCGCGTAAGTTTTGACTATGGTCAGTTCACTGGAAAAAGAAGGCTCAATTCCGGATTCCAGCCGGTCCAAGTGCTTCGCCCTCGTCGACGACTCTTGTTCGGTAAGTAGTGGCGTGTTGTGTGGTATTCACAAAGGACAACAGTACATTATGTTTAGATGCAACAATCGTGGTCACAAACACGAGCGGCACTCGCAGGGGTCGTCGACGTCCTCTCGTCAGATAAGGAATGGGAAGGCTTGAAAGTCAGATTTTTGAATCACAAGGAGACTCGTCCGTGTGTCAAGGTATGTGGGAGCTGAGTCGTATTCCCTGATCTGCTGAGTTGAAGGCATGTGTATCAGACACGGGATGAATTTGAGTGCCTCTTCAATGTCGTTGACACTTGGCAAGGTGAACATCGAGCGCAGTTAATCCTACTGTCGCAGTACTAGCATTGACAAAGATATCTTATTATTTCAGGCGTAAAGTTGATGGCTGGAAAGGTGGTCAAGCTGCTCGAAGAATGTTTGACGCTGATCTGTGAAACAAACCCTCCGACGTCGGTCGTCGTCTTGATCATTACAGACGGTATCGCGGGTAAGTAAACTATTATTATAAGACAAAAAGTAGAACTGACAATTGGGGACCAACTAGCCGACCACGAAAAGCTTGGCGAAGCCATAATACGCTTTGGTCAGAAGCTCAACGACAAAGCCATTCCGAGGCAAACATTCCACATTCACATTTTGCAGATGGGCGACGACAGGAAAGCTGTCAAGCCGCTCCAGGATTTGCGTGATCGAGTGACCCAGCGGGACCGTGAGAGGGCAAGACATTCTCGGTTATTATTTGTTTGGGCGGAAGGTTGCTAATATTTTTGTTCAGCGCATACTGAATGTCGTGAGTTTCCACCGGGCGAGAGGGCTCCTCAACGCACAAAACATCCTCAAGCTGCTCCTTGCATCAACATATGTCCCGGTCGACGAAGATCCTGATATTGGCGAAAGGTTACCGCCAGAAGTAGTGGAGGCACAATACCAGTCACTGGAGAGGATTAGAGCCATGGGGGAAATGTGAACTTGGAGGCGATTGGTACATGCCAATAAGGCAGTCTACTATTCGGATGTACCCTCCAAGAACTGTGACAGTATTTTGTTGACAATAGCTATTTATCCTTACTTCCGTCATCTGCAGCATCGCTGATGCAATGTATATTAAGGAGAGTGCCAATGAGACGAGGGTAGGCTACCTGGATCATCAAATTTGATGCGTCTAGCCATTGTTTCCACCCCGACTCACTGAAAACCTTTCTTCTTCGGGCCTGTCACGATCGTCCGGCTGTCGCGCATTATCAAAGCTATTCGTCACATCAGGTAGCTTCAAAGGTGAGCCGTCACGTACCACAATCAGAGAAAGTTTCGGCGTCTGACAAGGGACTTCTCAGGTCTAGTTCGAGAATATTGATCAATTGTGGGTGTTCCGATGCCACAGCAGCAAAGGAAGTACCGTCTTGGGTCCTTTACCCAACTCGACATGAGGGGGTGACGCAGATGACGCGGACTTCCGGGTGCATGCCGAGTCGGGACAACTTCATATCCGTACTGTGCGGCGATGCGGAGTTCAGAATGCTTTCGTCCAGTTCGCGCTCCTCCGTAATCCACATTTCTCTGTATCTTTTCCAGAGCCTACTACAATATTGCACGTCGTTGGTATGACGGGCCGCTCTTTCACAGAAGGTGCACGATTCAAAGACAGGGACAGCCGCGTTGCTCATCTCGTCCGTGCACCATGCTAATGACGGATTCTTATCACGCCGACACGCGTCGTTTCTCAAACATAGTTACAATGGACGAATTCTCGGACATGGTATAAATATCATATCAAAAATGATTAATGATCGGCCGACCCCTGGTTGACGATGATGACTCCACCACAATTATGAATACAGGATGCCTCTCTGTGAACTCTATCGTTCTGTCCTTGTAAATGTCAATACTTATTTTGTCGTCCATCTTCAACAGAGAATGATGAGAATGGCTCCGTGTCCAGGAATTCAAAGATCGAGCAAAGACTAGATCACGGTACCTAAGCAGTGCATTCTGTCGCTGAGAAGATCCAATCGCAGCATTCAAGCTCAGCTGGTGCTTAAGCCGACGTTCACATTGGGTTCCAGTCAGTTCATTCGTTTTGTCTTGATCGATGATTCATGATTCATCGTCCGTGGGCAGTGGCGTACTGTGCAATACACCTAACATGCTTAGTAGGTCGCGGTGACAAAACAAGGGCGGCTGATCGAATCAGATTCGTACATGATGCAAAAATAACTCCGCACCGTCCAAAGATGCCCTGTTACTCACTCGTAGGTATGGAACCATCAAGGATAACGCGCTCACGCATGGGCCAAAAGCTGAACATAGAAAAGCGGTGTTGTGTGTCAGCAGACCGTCAATGTGGAGCAGATTTGATCCTAGAAAGGTTGCCTCGCCGGGAGTACGGACGGTGGATTAGACGGACCGGTTTATGCCGGAAGTATGCGTGATCTAGTCGGCTGAATTTGCTGTGCCACTTGCCCCCAGAGGCTAAAGTCGTCTTCAGGCCGCACCTCTTTCCGTTCTTAACGACCTCTGAGACCCACGTTGGTCAAGTTCCAAGTGCCGTAGACCGAATACTTGCACCTCCAGGATTCTATAGCATGGCTCATTTGGCACCGACTGGAAGGTGGGACGCAAGGTGGGCTAGTTTTGTGGTCTCGGGTTCACTTACGAGCGCTCAGCAACATCCCATGTGTGACTAAAGATACCTTGGTCCTGTCCCGCACGACGCTTCCTACTACTCAAAATGCATGCTCGGTGGTGCACTGGCGTGTGGTACCACGCATGCTGGCATGACTCCGCTCGATGTGGCCAAGTGTAATATGCAGGTGCGTTCAAGGTTCGATATCCTCAGGCGGAGCACATCCAAATCAAACTCCCCACAGGTAAACCCGGCCAAGTACAAGAGCCTCACCTCTGGCCTGGCCACTCTTGTCCGTGAAGAGGGCCAAGCTGGCATCTGGAAAGGCTTTGGCCCCACCTTCGTCGGATACTCCCTCCAGGGCATGTTCAAGTACGGTCTCTATGAAGTGTTCAAGGACTTCTACATGAACCTCGCAGGCGAGGAGCTCACGAGTCAGTACAAGCCCGCGATCTGGCTTGCCGGCTCCGCCTCTGCGGAGGTCTTTGCCGACATCGCACTCTGTCCGTTTGAGATGACCAAAGTTAAGATCCAGACAAGTCCAAATGGCACATTCCCGACTGCATTTGGCGCCGCTCTGAGGGAGATGCGTAAGAACAAGATCGAAACGCGGTATCCATTCGGTTCGCTCGTCCCTCTTTGGTCACGTCAGGTGATGAGTTTTGAGGACTTATCTGTGAACCTTCGTTCTTACGTCTGATTTCGTTCATTGGTTCGATTAGATCCCCTATACCATGGCGAAGTTCTGCTTCTATGAGAAGATTGTGCAGTTGTTCTACGTGCACTACTTCACGGCCCCCAAGGAGAGTTACTCCAAGACGACTCAACTTGGTATCACCTTCGCCTCTGGGTATATTGCTGGTATTATCTGTGCTATCGTATCACATCCTGCTGATACGATCGTGTCACTGATGGGAAAACCTGCTAATAAGGGCAAGAGCATCAGTCAGATCGCATCAGAGACGGGGATGGTCACCCTTGCCACTAAAGGCCTCGGTACTCGTGTGATTATGATTGGTACCCTTACTGGTGAGTATCTCACCTGAACGCATGACGAGCGAAGTTAGTCTCACGTTGGCGGTTAGGTTTCCAATGGTGGATTTATGACAGCTTTAAGGCAACGATGGGTCTCGGCACAACCGGCGGTAAATAAACGACTCGTGTTCCTTCCCGTTGGGGATAATATGTTTACTCTCCGGATATGATTCCACACGATAGACTACGTTTACATCCCTAGACTAGACATGCTCTCCATTATGGTTGATGATTACCTTTGGTTTCTTCGCTCGATAGCTGAGGAGTGCCTTTATCACAAAAGATTTATGTTAACGTATCCTGTACTCTTTTCTTCGATCAGTAACGATTTCATGTTTATTTTTGATATATCTGTGAATACACATCTAGCTGAACAACAGAACAAGAAAAATGAAACGAGACAAGCCAGCACTACAACGCGACGGCCTGTGTCGGATCCGGGTTGTAGATTAAAAAAAAGGCCCCCAGTAAGCACGGATGCGAATACTTACAGTCAATTTGTGATCACAACATAGAACCGTCGACTTTCAGAGGACCAATTTCCACGCCCACCGCTTTCTTCGGCAGAAGCAACATCCATCCTTTCTCCTTTATCTCTATGCCCTTATTCCCAAAATACCTCCCACTCTCAAAACTCCAGTCGTAGTTACCTCGAACCCAATGACCCAACCCATTGCAATATTCCCTCACTTGCGAATTTAATGGCTCCTCCCATTGCGGAAGTAATGCCAAGGCAGCAAGAAACTTGTGCTCGAGCCCAAGAAGGTAGTCTTCGACCCACAGTATAGCTCCGTTCACATCAGTGCAATGTTCGTTCATTACACATGTTATGATGTTATGGAGCTCATCTCCTCGCATCTGTTCGACGTTGTAAGAAGCCATGTCCTAGACATCGAATACTATCAGTATAGTTCTACAGATGATTCTCGCCACTGACATTAAAGATAGCGATCATATCCATAGCCGCTAGTGTCATCCCCTGCATGGCAGGGTGTGACATGACATCGTCGGGGATGTCGAATTCGAGCTCGTTGACAATGAAGCATGGCAGCATTGCACCAGTTCGACGTCGCTCCTTGATGTGACTATCGACGTCAAGAACGCGACGTTGCTCTCTGTCGACGGACTGCTGCACAACCCCTTCCAAGTATTCACCCATGGCTTCAAATAATCTCTTTGACGAAGTTTTTGTGGCATTCAGCATGTTATTCTTCCAGAGTCTGTTGTCAGGTAAAGTTGGTGAACAACATCTCCAGACCGTTCGTAGGAGAGGAAAATAAGGCACTTACTGACGTGCCATTTCTCCGCCGATCCACTCTCCGTTCGGACGTGGTGTATGAGGACTCAAGAAAGCGTCAAGTACAATGTCTCTTTGCTTTCGAACCTCGGAGGGAGTTGACTGTTCAGCATATTCGTCGATTACGAATAGGAAGTATATAAGATCACAAGCTGTTCTGGTGCGCTCTAGATTCAAAATGAGTGAGAAAATCATCCGTGCATCATCAAGCAATAACATGCCTTTACTTGCGGTCGGATAAGTCAGACAGGATAAGAGAACTATTCGACCAAATGAGTCGTGCAGACAGGATTACGCAGAGGTACTTACCAAATTTCCCGCCATCTGCGACTCTCTGTGCTTTGAGACCGTATGGTTTCAACCAAGTAGCAGAGTCGTCTTCGAGCTCCGCGTAATGAGGATTGATCCGACGAGACCATGGCCATCTTGCCAGCATATTTGGGATGAAAACCTTGGGCGGCCTGCTGCACTTACTGGCATTATTCTTCTGTGAAGCATTCAATTCGTTGACGCTCTTGTGAATCTTATTTTCTAAGATTGGGGTGCTTGCAGCACGGAAGACGAGATTGAGGAGCAAGTTTATGAGTGCGCTGAGAGATAGTACGAGGAGAGTATCCATATTGGCACATCTGGAATCCGCTTGGATGCTGGGCTTTTATCTGCTGCGAACCCTATTGTTCATGATAAGTGAATGGGCAGTGAAGTCCTCTAGCGTACGCATCTCGGCACGAGGACCCGGGCACTACCGATGAGTGACGTATGTAGATGCTCAAATGCTCACCATCAGTTCTTCCGCCGGGTGTCTCGGTTCGTTGAGTGCCGCCGGTCTATACTTTTTGAGAATTAAGACAAGCTTTGCATCATGCCTGTTGATATGGAAGCCCATTCGTCCACATTGTCTGTCCCCAGTTTGTCTTGTATCATGCGCCCATTCCTTCTCTGAAAAAAGCTGCTGTACCAGTGTCAAGGGCTCATTTATCATCAGATATATCACTATGTTTGGGTGCATTTTCCGGATGTTCGTAAGACCGCTTCGAACACGACCTGCAAGCGGGATTCAGTTTGCATCCGGGGTCATTCAAATTACCACTCATAGCATATGCATATGAGGAAAATGTGGCGCTTTATGATTTCCAAGCAGTGATCAATCTGGCAGCGCATTTCTGTGTATTTCCACCGTCCTCTTCGCAGTAATGATGCCCACGCCCGCCAGCGACTATCTGAAGAAGAATGTGTAGTGGCAATTGACTTGTCTAGAGCATCGCGATGACAGCGAGTTGGCGGAAGTGCAATGTTCAGTGTGCAGGAACACGGTATATGAGAGCGTCGGCATCCTAAAGTATTTGCATGCACCTTGTTAACTGCTAGTAGGCCACCTGGGCCTCTGCTTGCATCCAATCACGGTTGAGAACCTGAAACTTTGTACGAGCACATTGGTATGGTGATTCCCGCCGATATATCCGGGGCTGGTCCAGGTACCGGCGGGCTTATCCGAAGCCACAGAAAAAGATAATCAAAGCTTTGCCACCGCGTTGAAGTTTCAGAGTTGGCTTACCCATCATACCTGGCCATGTCCGTCGGCATTCACCAATCTGCGGTATCAGCTGCTAGTGGCAATCGCAGATAAACAATCCTAATACTTGAACCTGGATGGACGAGGTGGGTTAGCTCAAATTTCCAAATGTGTGCCGGTTTATAAAGTGGATGTTTGCGCACGCACGCCGCAACCTGAATGCGTTATACGCCCGGAATGTGCCGCGAGAACGTTCTTACGACAAAGTTTGGGTTCCTGAGTCCGCGAACCACGGAATGATCTTCACGGTGACTATTAGCACTGCGGGTATTGCATAACCGATTTAAACGGAGTTGCAGGGGAGCCCCCAGCTTAGACACATTGTCCCTCATAGAGTACTCGTATCCGCAATGGGACATAAATCGACTCAAACACACACACACACGCACAATTTGAAACATCCGAGTCACTCGTGCCGGGAAAAGAGATAAGTGGGCGGACGTGCTCTCCGGCCTACGACAGGAGCCCGATTGCCAGATATGACATGAACTGCAAAGATGGCTTGGGTGAATGGGAATGCCTCGTGGATGGTGTACCTAGTAATCAGGACTGCAATGCGTATGCGGTACGAACAACATAATGGGGGCAAGAGTTGTTGCTTCTCCAAAGACTTTGCATTACGGATCCCTCAAACTCCAATGAATGGTGAACTCTCATAGCAGAAGCTTGTCCGTGGTGACAATGTCACAGAAACACTTGCCCTTCCCTAAGCAAGGTCGACCTCATGTTGCCAGTCAATTGGTCGAGCGATTAACCTAAACTGGATGTCCGACTCACTCGGATAAAACCCCGACCGCTGTGGGGTTGTAGCGAAAAGCGACGAGTCCCTCGCGCGCCCTCCATAAATTTGCTTAATGGGCTTGAAGCTTGATGTTGTAAGTAATAGCAAACACGACTCCCTCTCATATCTGCAAGGGATCTGTAAAATTCAAAAGAAAACATGAAGAGTCGTGGTAGAGCAACTAAAGCTGACGCGGACTCGTGGCAAGCTTATGGAAGTTGTGCTGACTCGAGGTACTACGTCGGCACGAGGGACTTGTACTGTATAAAAGGAATGGCTTATCTCGAAAGAGGACAAGGACTATAAGTGACTATAAAGAAGAAAAAGAAGGAAATAAATAACCAAGAAGAAAACGCGACAGGCGAGGAAAAGCACGCAGCTAGCCACGGCCCGAAACGCAACCGTTGAGGGGACCCAATGACGTGAATGACAACCCGATAAACACGACTGCCGAAATCATAAGGGAGGTGCGTGTCTGTGAAGCAAAGCCTGTTGGAAATATGTGTGATTTGAACATACTTCTGCTATTCATCAGAAGACCACTGGCCGAGAGCCTGAGTGCAGGCAGGGGTACCCTGGAGCACAAGAGTGGTAGCCCCGCCAGAGTGCAAAGAGTGGCCTGCGAAAGAAGTGGGGAAGTAAGAGCTGAAACGCCGCATTAAACAAGAGTGGGTTGGAATCTGCCCTGCCTCGGTGAGCCAAAATTCGGAGAAGAAAAATATAAACGATCGCGCAAGTGGATGTAGTGTAGCAAAACGGGCAAGGGCCCATCAATGGCAGCACTGAAGGCGCAGATGCGGATCTTATTATCATGGCCGACCTTCATCATTTTGTGAGTAGGCAAAATAAAAGATACAGTGTCGGAAGTGGTGCACAGCGAGTGGCGTAGGGAAACTTTGCACGTAGACTGACAATTGACTGTAGGTGCTTACTAGTAGAATCGGGCCACATGAACTCACCGAGATACATGAGTCCGTGAAAACAGATGAACACTAGTAAAGTGCCAAAGAGGAGGTCGTCGCGGGCCCGGTGAGGTGTCGTCGGTTCGCACTGCGGTGTCGTCGCGAGCGCGTGTTGCAACAACTTGTGTCCGATCCGCCAGCTACTACGAAGTGAATTAAAAAATAACTAGTATTTCATCTATTTGACCACTGACATGTTGACATCCAAATCATCATTTGTTTTGTGGTCACACCATCAAGCCGTCGACTTTTATAGGTCCAATCTCCAGCCTACCGCTTTCTTCGGCAGTTGAAGCAACATCCATTTGTTTACCTTGATCTTCGTACCCTCGCTCCCGGAATATCTCCCGCTCTCAAAACTCCACTCGCAGTTGCCTCGGACCCACCCCATTGCAATACACTCTCACTTGCGATTTTAACGGTTCTTCCTGTTGCGAAAGTGATGCCAAGGCAGCAAGAAACTTGTGCTCGAGCCCAGGAAGATGGTTTTCGACCACAGCACAGCCTCATTCACATCCATACAAAATTACACATGCTATGAGCAGTCCACTAGCGCACGCATCTCGGGACGACAACCCGGTTACCTAACACCGCTGATCTATACTTTTCGAAAAGTAAGACAAGCTTTGAATTATGCCTGTCGAGCTGACTCGAGTACCGGACTTAGCTGTATTTGCCGAATGTCAAGGTGTTCAACGGGACCGTTGGGGGGCCTTACCCCTGGCTCGACGGGGCATTTGCGAAGTCGAAAGGGAAGCGGCGGGGCATGGGGCCCCTTATCACCTAGTCTAGATCGTCCGACATAGGGTACTTCACCCCAAATGGACGGAAATGGATATATATAAAGGTGTTCAAACTCGACCGGGCATCCGGTTTGCGCCGATCGGCACGCATTCAGCGGGAAAGTTCAAGTTGCCAACAGTACGTGAGGGCAATATGACATGCATAGCACCAATCGATTTGTCCAGAGTATCGCGGCAGCAACAACTTGGCGAAAGAGCAATGACTCCAACTCAGTTCGCAGGAACACGATGCACAAGGGAGCGTCGGCACCGGAGATTAAAATATTTGCGTGAAACTTCAAGTTGTCTCTTCAGCTTGCATACAGCATACAGCCACGGTGAAGAACATGAAACATTTGCATCGCCACGCCACCATGAGCAACATACCCGTACATATGGGCGGACTGATCCCAGGAGGCTGGACCGACTATTGGCAGGCTTATCCAAAGCTATGGGAGACAAGATACTAGTCACTGAAACTTTCAAGTTGCCCGGGCGGACGCGCCGCATTGAAGTTTCGGAGCGGCATGCCAATTGTGCCCAGCCATGCGTGTCTGCGTCTTCCAATTTTCCCGCATAAAGTGATGGAAGTTGGCTTGAAGCCCGGGAACGTCATGAAAATTATAATAAAGTTTTCGCATTCTATGAATCACGGACTGATAATTTACATCATAGAGTGCAATATGCGGGAATTACATACGCAAGATGAAGACAGGGTGCGCCTTCCCCGCGTGCCTCTCGCGATCGTCGGGCCAAGGCAGCCAAAGTGCGGAAATGATGAACGCGTGTGTCCGCATCCTAGGCTACGAGTACTAAAGATGACATCAAAACATAAAGGTCTGTCTTCGACTTGAACATCTGTAACGGGACCAGCAGCAGTATTCCTTGCAAGGCCACCAGACATCTCGGAGGGAAATCGCTCGAATGATGTATATATATATCAGCGAAACTAATAAAGATTGGTTCGGATAACAGAGTAATATCATCCATGATCTCGAGAAACTGTAAGTTTTAATAGCAGGGTCCTCGAATTACGTGGATCTTCAAGCTATTGATGAAGCTAAGGACCTGATTTCAGAGCCCACTCTGCTTTTTAGTTCTACTTAGTGCTTCTCCCAGAGAAAAAACCATTCGCCTTTGTTCATTGTACATCAAGCCTCAAGTTACACCACTCTTGCTGCGCCGTGCGTTCCTAGCAGCCGCTCCCGCAACTCTCTAGCATGGGCTACTACTCAAGTATCTCCTTGTGCTTTTGCTCATTCGCCAGTATTACATTCATTGTCATACCAACTCCATGCGTTTCATAGCATAATAAATACACTACACTATTAGCAAGACTCAAGCAAGGTTCGCAAATCCGACTTGCAGAGTGCTGTAATCGAACACGGTGTATACATTCTGGAAGAACGGGCCGCCGATGCTCCAAAACGCTGGCCAGATCATCAGTCAGTACATCAAGTGTTGCAAAATGGTTCCGCAAACAATGGATTTAGGAATCTTACGGGCAGTTGAGTAGGCGATGATGCTACCGAAACAATAGGGAGAACCGTCTTCAACCGGTCCAAGCCTAAAAAGGTCAGGAGGTATTTCAAACGACCTGCCGCCAAACGTAAACCTCAGCGTTGGGAAGTCGATGCATGGTACTGCATGGTGTCAGTAAAGCAAAGCAACAAACTCGAGCGACACTCGCAGTAATAGTAATCATAGCCCTCATGCATCTGATCTGCAAGCTTACCACCGATGTGACTGTACAGGGTGGCAACCCGGTTCGAATCTCCAAGGATGAAGTTGGCTCCAGTATCAAGCATGACAGGCACCTCCTGCAGTATTTTCGTATCACTGATTCGAATGTCATCCATGGACACCTTCCAGAATCCCTGAATGCCATGTAAGTAAACGACCATGTCTATTTGCCTTTTGGCCCACCAACGAAGGATCCATCACACGCGCATAGGCGATGGGACCATTATACAGCTGAGAGTTGGATCCACCGATATATAACTCGCCCCCAGAAGAAGAGAGCTTGAGTGAGAATGTAGGATTGAACACCTTCTTTTGGCTGACGAGCGTTCCGAATAGATTTGAGGTGGACGAAAATCCTAGCCCTAACATACCATCTGCAACAAGGGCATTTTTGAAAGCAGAAGAAATCTCTGTTACAGCACCAAAAAATTGGGGGTCTGCCTATGGAAGTCACTCAATGATCACGCTCACAAATGATGATGCAAGACATAAATACCATGTATCCAGAAATGGTCACATTATCCGAGTATATGTCACCACTAGCAGTGGTTCCGTCTGCATATCTGACTTGAAAACTATCACTGATGTATTCAGCAGTTTTGGAGGTATCCGGGTCCCATATATTGCGGGCTTCACAGATGGAACCACAGCCAGTCCGAAACACGAATAGAATGCTGTGTCAATTTGAACAAAATGAAATAGCATGAACAGATTATAAAGCCGCTACCTGGAACCTGTATCGATTTCGACTGTGACGGAGATCATTATATACATATATCTGTGAGGCACATGGATACGGTACCTGTGAAGGTCTTGGAAGGAGTACCAATCGAAATATCGACTGTCCAGCACTCCATGTTATGATTAGTCAAGAGAGCACTGGCGCCACGCTTTCGAGAACCAACCCCTTTCATAGCGAAAGGGTGCATCCTTCCGGTTTCCTCCTGGTAGTCGTCGAAACCTGGAAGAATCTTGCTATCAAAGAAGTAAGAGGGCAGAGAAAACGTGAGGTATGAGTGCACACCACACACTTCCTGACTGATGCAAGATGAGATGTGACTGCAGCGAGATCGATACTTTTGTTAGTGTCCAAAAGGGAGGGCCATCTAGTGAGCGGCATGGCCATACCATTGCTTATCCTGTTTGGCACAGGGTTCGCAATGGCTAAGACGACCAGTCTGAGCGCGAAGATGACCATTGTAACGAAGGGCATTCCGCCGGAAGTGAGAGAGTTGACACATAAACTTGCAGGACTAGCATCGGTGGGTCCACCTCTAAGTTTTAGGATCGATCAAGAGTAACAATATGCCAATAGGAACAAATCGAATGATGAAGAGATCGGAGTGGCGCAGGGACCAGATAATAGAGATCGGAATAACACGTATCAGAATCATGAAGTTTGAATGATGGTAGTAACGTTGTCGGAAACAAGAGCGTCGACCAAAATTGCATGACGTGCCGCTACATCGGAATCCCATATTCGAATTAGTCTGGTGACCAGCCTACTGTCTATGAGGATGTGAGGCGGACAGCTTTCCATAGACAGCCTGAGTCTGGTAAATTTCATTCGACTTCGGCAGGGAACACTGATTCACACGGCCGCATCGAGAGTGTCTTCAACATTAATGGTCGTATGAGACGCCCTTCGAGTCGTTGTTTTTAAGGTGGTAAAACTGTCTGAAATGCCCATGATGCGATGGCAGGGGTGTACTGAAATTGAAACTAGGTGCAACGCACTCCAACGCAGTTCGGCAAACCCCGCGGACGACAGCAGACAGTCGAACCATACCGGACCATGCTAGATTCTGTGGCCAGAAGTCCAACTCCCAGCTTCTCTGGGTCTTTCCTAATACTACTTTGTTTTGAGCCCTTCGGAAGAGGACATCGACAATTTACAGGTTGCCTAATCTGTCTGTCGACAGCCGTCCACCTCAGTCTCATACTAGACAGTCTATCATCATACTAAACGCGACGTAACTTAGGGTTGATGTTGTCAAAGTAGAATGCACAATAAAGTGATTGCACACAAAGGAGTACTACAGGTGCCAGGGGGCGGGACATCCCATCCACAAGTTCGGTAGTATCCGTTTTTGACCACTGTACTATAAGCCTGCGGCCCGCCATGCATTCAAGTCTTGATCGTGACCGCATCCTGAGTCCAGCTGAGTGTGTATAGATCCAAGGAGATGAAGTGAGATCATCCTACAAATTACGATTACAAAACGGGCCCATCGACCTCCACAGGACCGATTTCCTTGCTGACCGTCTTCTTTGGTAGGAGCGGCATCCACTTATCCTTCTTGATCCGCATTCCCTTGTCCCAAAAATACCCGCCACTCTCGAAACACCAGTCATAATTTCCTCGGATCCACTGACCTAACCAACTGCAATATTTTTTCACCTGTGAGTTCAACGATTCTTCCCATTGAGGGAGCGACGTCATTGGCAGCAAGGAACTTCTCTTGGATAAATGGCAGTACTGAAGCGAAACTTTGCACATGGACTATAGGTGCTTAGAATCGGGCCACACGAACTCACCGAGACACATAAGTCCGTGAAAACCGATAAAGCGCCAAAGAGGAGCATCGTGAGCCCGCTGAGGTGTAGTAATCGGTTCGCACGGTGTCCAAGTTTGATCCGGCTACGAAGTGAATTAAAAAATAAGGGAGCGTCGGCACCGGAGAACAAAATATCTGCGTAAACACTGAACCTTTCCAGCTTGCGTCCAGGGGCCATGTTCGTGAACGTGAAACATTTGCATCGCCATGCCACCGGTGTGAGCAACATACCCGCACATATAGGCGGACTGATCCCAGGGGGCTGAACCAGTAATTGATAGGTTTATCCAAAGCTATGGGAAACAAGATAGTCACTGAGACTCTCAAGTTGTCTGGGCCGCGTTGAAGTTTCGGAACGGCATGCCAATTGGGCCCAATCATGTATGTCGGCATCTTCCAATATTCCCGGATAAAGTTATGGAAGTTGGCTTGAAGCCCGGAAACGTCATGAAAGTTTTCGCATTCCATGAATCACGGACTGATAATCTACATTATACAGTGCGATGTGCGGGAATTACATACGCAAGATGACTCCAAGTCAAGTTTGAATGGATGGCGAGAGCTTACAAGCAGAAGCTTGTCCAATATTGGCCCACTGAACTCCACGCCTTTTCAACTCGCCCGTCACTAAGATAAGGTGCCTCCCCGTGTGCTTCTCGCGATTGTTGGGCCAGATCAGCCAGCGTACGGAAACGATGGACATTTGTGTCCGCCTCCTAGCCTACTGTGAGCACTGGCGCTAACGATGCCATCAAAACATAAAGGTCTGTTTTCCCCGAGTTGACCATCTGTAACGGGACCAGTAGCAATATTCCTTGCAAGGCCACCAGACATCTCGGAGGGTAACCGTTCAAATGATGTATATATATATCGGCAAAACTAATAAAGATTGGTTCGGACGACGGAGTGATATCATCCATGATCTCGAGAAGCTTTAAGTTTTAATAGCACTGTCCTCGAATGACGTGGACCTTCAAGCTGTTTATGAAGCTAAGGACCTGATTTTCAGAGCTCGCTCCGCTTTTCCGTTCCATCTAGTACTTCTTCGCAGAGAAAGAGTTATCCTCCTTCTATTGTACATCAAGTTAAACCACTCTTGCCGCGTGAGTTTCTAGCAGCCGCTCCCGCGACTCTCTAGTCTGAACTACTCGGGCATCGCCTAGGGCTTTTGCTCATCCGCTATTGCATTATTGTCATACATACTCTATGTATTTCATACCATAGTAGATAGTACACTATTATCAAGGATTCAAGCAAGGTTCGCAAATCCAACTTGCAGAGTGCTGTAATCGAACACGGTGTATACATTCTGGAAGAATGGGACGCCGATGCTCCAAAACGCTGGCCAGATCATTAGTCAGTATATCGAGTGTTGCAAACTGGTTCCCCAAAGAATGTATTCAGAAATCTCACGGGCAGTTGAGTAGGCTATAACGCTACCGAAACAATAGGGAGAACCGTTTTCGACTGGTCCAAGCCTAAAAAAGTCAGGAGGTAATTCAAAGGACCTGCCGCCAAACGTAAATCTCAGTGCTGGGAAGTCGGCACATGGCACTATATAGTGTCAATAAAGCGAAGCAACAAACTCATCGAAGCCGCACTCACAGTAATAATAGTCATAGCCCTCGTGTATCTCATCTGCAAGCTTACCACCGATGTGGTTGTACAGGGTGGCAACCCGGTTCGAGTCTCCAAGGATGAAGTTGGCTCCAGTGTCAAGCATGACAGGCACATCCTGCAGTATTTTCGTGTCACCGATTCGAACATCGTCCATGGACACCTTCCAGAATCCCTGAATGCCATGTAAGTAAATGTCCACGACTATTTGCTATTTTGGCCCACCAACGAAGGATCTATCACACGCGTGTACGTGATGGCACCATTATACAGCTGAGAGTTGGATCCACCGATATATAGCTCGCCTCCAGAAGAAGAGAGCTTCAATGAGAATGTTGGATTGAACACCTTCTTTTGGTTGACGAGCGTTCCGAATAGATTTGAGGTGGACAAGAATCCCAGTCCCAACATACCATCTGCAACAAAGGCATTTTTGAAAGTAGAAGAGATTGCTGTTGCAGCACCGAAAAACTGGGGATACGCCTACGGAAGTCACTCAATGATCATGCTCACAGGTGATGCAAGAGAAAAATACCATGTACCCAGAAATGGTCACATTATCCGAGTAAATGTCACCGGTAGCAGTGGTTCCGTCTGCATAATTGACTTGAAAATCATCATTGATGTATTCAGCAGTTTCGGAAGTATCTGGGTCCCATATATTGCGGTCTTCACAGATGGAACCACAGCCAGTCCGAAACACGAACAGAATGCTGTGTCAACTTGAACAAAATGAATTAACATAAACAGATTATAAAACCGCTACCTGGAACCTGTATCGATTTCGACTGTGACAAAGATCATCATATACACATATCCGTGAGGTACATGGATACGGTACCTGTGAAGGTCTTGGCGGGAGTACCAATCGAAATATCGACTGTCCAGCACTCCATGTTGTGGTCAGTCAAGGTAGCACTGGCGCCACGCTTTCTAGACCCAACTCCTTTCGCAGCGAAAGGGCGTGCCCTCCCGGCCCCCTCCTGGTGACCGTCGAAGCCTGGAAGAATCTTGCTATTAAAAGAGTAAGAGGACAGAGAAAACGTGGGGTATGAGTGCACACCACACACTTCCTGACTGATGCAAGATGAGTAGTGACTGCAGCGAGATCGATACTTTTGTTAGTGTCCAGAAGGGAGGACCATCTGGTGAGCGGCATGGCCATACCGTTGCTTATCCTGTTTGGCACAGGGTTCGCAATGGCTAAGACGACCAACCTGAACACGAAGATGACCATTGTAACGAAGGACATTCCGCTGAAAGTGAGAGAACTGACACGTAAATTTGCAGGATTAGTATTGGTTGGTCCACCTTTAAGCTTCAGGGATCGACCAAGAGTAACAGTATGCAAATAGGAATGATTCGAACGATGAGATCAAAATAACATAAAGATCAGAAAAACACATATCAGAATGATGATGTTTTGAATGATGGTAGTAACATTGCTGGAAGCAAGAGTGTTGACCAAAATTGTATGACATGCCCCCCCCCCCCACCGGGCCCGGAATCCCGGATCTGAGTTAGTCTGGCGACCAGCTTATTATCTATGAGGCTGTGAGGCAGACAGCTGTCCAGAGTCTGCTAAATTTGGTTCGACAATGTACGGATCGTTAGCGGCGCGTTGCGCCCGTCCCCGGCTCTTCTTCAATCATCTTTCGCATCAGGTTTGTGCTTTTCCGTTGATATGATATCCAAGAGATAAGCGATCGATTCAAAATGTGTAAGTCTCGATTTGCACTCAAAGAAAACACAGTACACTACAGGTGCCAGGCAGCAAGACATCCCATCCACAAGGTCTGTAATATCTATTTCTGATCACCGTATAAGCCCGCAGGCCTGCCATGCATTCAAGTTTTGATCGTGACCGTATTCTGAGTCCAACCGTGTGTATCGACCCAAGGAGATGAAGTGAGATCATCCTACAAATTACGATTGCAGAACGGACCCATCGACCTCCACAGGACCAATTTCCCTGCTAGCCGTCTTCTTTGGTAGGAGCGACATCCACTTGTCCTTCTTGATCTGCATTCCCCTGTCCCCAAAATACCTGCCACTCTCGAAACACCAGTCGTAATTTCCTCGGACCCACTGACCTAACCCATTGCAATATTCTTTCACTTGTGAGTCCAACGGTTCTTCCCATTGAGGGAGTGACGTCATGGCAGCAAGGAACTTATCTCCGAGTCCATGAATATGATTTTCGACCCACAGCATAGCTCCATTCACATCCGTTTGATATTCCTTCATTACGCATGACACGATATTGTGGAGCTCATCGCCCCGCATTTGTTCAACATTGTAGGAAGCGATGTCCTTGCGAGGGCGGTCATGTTAGTAACTGTGCACTCTACATTTTCGTAGATGTCACTGACATTACAGCAAGCGATCATGTCACCGGCCGTCAATATCATCTCTTGGACGACAGGGTGTGACATGACTCGATCAGGAATGTGAAACCCTAGCTCTATGATTGAAAACAAGAGCTTCGTCGCGATGGTGCGTCGTCGTTCCTCGATATAGCTGTCTATATCAAGAATTCGGCCGTTTTCCCTGTCGATGGACTGCCGCACGACGCCCTCCAAAAACTCGCCCATGTTTTCAATTAGCCTTTTCTGCGAAATCTCTGTAGCATTCTTTACAGTGAGCTCCCAGAACCTGTTGTTGGACAAGCATCATGTCGCAAAAATCCCGGAGGAAATAAATCAGTCACTTACTGACGTGTCATCTCACCCCCGATCCACTCTCCCTCTGGACGCGGCATATGAGGATTTCGCAAAGCATCGAGCATCACACTTTTCTGCGTTCGAGCCTCGGACGGAGTGGACTTGTCTGAATACTCGTCAAACATGAATATCAGATTCATGAGATCAGAACCAGCTCTTGCATGATCTAAATGGACAAGTAAGCAAACCTGACCAGCGCATCCGGGTGACTTCACCTTTGCTCGAAGTAGAATAAGTCAAGCAGGCAAGAAGACCTGTTAAACAAAATGGGTAATTAGACAAGATACAAAGGGAGTGCTCACTGAATTTGCAACGATCGAACGCATCCTGGGCTTTAGGGCTAAACGCCCGGAAGCTCGCCGTCCAAGCAGAGGACTCTTCCTCGATCATAGCGTAGTGTGGGTTGAGCCTACGAGACCATGGCCATCTGGCAAGCAGGTCCGGGACGAAGATTCTAGGAGGCTGATTGACGCCCTCCTTTGCGCCCGACCGTCCTCGAGCTATAGACCCGTCGACGGTACACTTTTGCCTCTTGAAGACCGATACGAAAATGCCGCGCAGCAAAAAGCAAAATAGACGAGCGGGCGTACGATGTTAATTGCGACAAGGCAGAACAAGGATGCACGTACCACCAAGTTCAATCGATTGAACGTTGGCCTCGGGATACAGTGCTGCGCACTACTACCCCAGCCCTCGCTGATGTGGCCGAAAGCTCCTAGGGCTCCGGTCCCGGGCGTCCCGGTCTGTTCTATGCCCTTGACCAGTACGTGTTTCGAGCAAGTTGGAGAGTTCGATTGACACGCGGTGTGGAAGCTCTCCCATATATTCCGGTTCGTTCTACACCACGGGTGTAGACTTGCATTGACGAACAACTTGGAAGATGTGGACAGTAGGCTATACATCACAACGCACGGAATTATTCGGTTCCGTTCGAAGGCTTGCGCGCTGGAAAAATGAGTATTCCCGACCACAAATCCCGGCGAACCGAACTAGTCTGGGGATCAGACCCAGGCGCGCTGGGAAGGAACCTCATAGTATGACTCATAGATGGTCTGGTAAGTTCGCCGTTTAAGAGGCGACGCGAACACGTGATTTTGTAACTTGTCGTGTGTCGTCATCCTGTTCATGACCTCGGTGCATTCTCAGTTCTACGCCTTTTGCACGTTCAAGCCTCCCTTGCTATCACAAACTGACGCGAAATAGAGAGACCTTGATTCAGATTCTCAATTTCTATCACGACGTCGCCTCTCAAACAGCTTCAAGCGACTCGTGCAAGAGTCGTTGCGATTTGAACTCACAACTCCAACGTCCACCACAGGCCACTGAAGATCAGAAGTACGGAATCAAGAAGTCTGCAGGGCATGATGCTCCAGGATCACAAGCGAATGCCACCTGGGTCCTTACGTGTGAAGCCATGACCGTGTCCACTTGAGCTCGGGTGTCGACCCGGCATGACGGCTGAACGGCATACTCAAAAACAAATTCGAGACTTCGTTCAAACGCTACTGCTTCTCGAGTGTTGTTCTGTTTGCTGCTTCCCTTCATTGGTCACCGAATGCTATTACTGTCGGGAGTCCTCGGAGAAGGAAGGCTTCTTAGCTGTGGGGGCGCCGGGTACTGACTATCGTCCATCACGCACATGAACGTCACGGATAGGTATGTGCTACCAAGTTATCTGGAATCAGACAAGACATCGACCAAGTCTACAAGTCTGACGCTGCAGAGCTGACGCCCGCTACCAACATTACCGGATTGGCGTAACCGCAAGCTAACTTACATAAAGGGGACTGCCGAGTGCAAGTATAACCAGAAAGTAGGACCGACGAACACTCTTGTTTGTTGGTACCCGTAGATGGTCTAATTACCCACATACGTGCCTTCAGATTGACGTCCGAGGCTCGGATTTCGGGCATGATGACATGAAGCATGATGTTGAGTCGAGGTGCTAGCCCGAACCCCGAACCTCGCACTTAAGATGCCACTCGATTGCATCATCTTGTTACTCATAGACCCAGCAAGCCTGCTACATAGTGGGATGCGGCGGGTGATTTATCATCCGAACAACTAGTATGAGTCCGCTTCGTGATTCAGCTGATGGGTGCGCTGCTTCACCGACAATTGTACTATCGTTACCAATCAATCAGCCCTGGCAAGAGTCGCTCAGGGGCGCACATCCAAGGTCTCGCACGACGCAATCGCGCGCTCTAGGCTTCTTTCTGTCGTAAAAATTACTTGCTGGTATCGTACCTCGTCAGATCAAAGCACGATCACAGGCATGCGTGTGGAGGTTCGTTGCCCTTGAAATCGGGTTCAGTTGAACATCAGAATGGTCCTGTCATGTCAGCTACGGAAAGGGCCTCGGTACTTGCTGGACACCGTGTCCGAGCTTCGTCAGCCGACTGTTCGTTTTGATCGGCGACTACGATGACGAGGGTTCAATTTCGATTTTGAGCACCGCACTTGAATTTAACAACGATGTTCCTGGAGACTCGGTCGGTTGAGCCGATGAGCTGACATCCCAAGTTGAAGATACTGACTCAGGCGCATCATGGATGTTATGTATCACAATCACATACACCACGTAACATAGTCCACTTCTCAGGCGAAGCACACAACTGCAATGATGGCTAATTTGAATCTTTTCTCTCTCATCGACGTCGAACATTCAAGCAATTTCCGTAACATGAACGTTGAACGTCGAAAGAACGAGTGTTTATATATGTGGACTCGGCGAACGTCATGTTCTGTGTGGCGTTTTCTTGGCGTTTTTGTTCCTCCCTTCCCGATCAAGACCAGCGCGCTATCGTGTTGCATTCCCTGCCAAAACGCCACCCAAATGGTGGTTGCGTCGCTCACTCCAACTCCCGACGCACACGGTAGTTTGACTCTTTGGCGCGGGCGCGACGAGCACGGACCACATTACGAATGAAGACTAAAGACGTCAATTACGAGGAGATCGCACCGGTTTACGGCAATATATGCTTGCTTAGACTAACAATAGCGTGCGTGCAGAGTGAACGACGTGTGTATCTGCTCACAATGCCATCGGATCCCCGTGCATGTCGTGAGCCCAGGTGGGCCGAGGTAATCCCTGCGGTCCCGTCTGGGCTTTGGTGTGGGCCGCATCAGTGTATTCAATGTCAGCTCCCGATGTTCAAACGTTCGACGGCTCCGGTTCCACGTTTATGAACGTCCAAACGCCGGGGAACCACCGACCACAGTAACAGAAATAGAGTCTAAGCGCCGGCGGAATCGGCGTGTACCATACGACCAGTGGGACATGTGACCAACCGCCCAATCAGTCAACGAAGGACATACTGGTAAAAGGTGTGGCAACCTGTCACCGAGTAGTACCGGATCCTGGGCCTATCGATGACCCATCTCGGTCCGCAGTTCGGACATCCATTCAAGGGACTGACGCCCGCACTACCACGCATTTGGAGTCTGGGCCCCAGTGAGATCAGAGTGGCAGCCGTATAAGTCAGTCAGTCATGAACCACTGGCTGCAGCACCTTTGCTGCAACTTGATCGGGTCCCGATCTCCCAATGCATCCGGGGATTCAAGCCATCGCGAGAGAATAAACCCCAGAATGATCTATTCTATCTCTGGGACGTTATTTGCGTCGTGTCGACCGTTTCTCCAGTAAAGGAGGATGAGGGAATAACATCACCGTCACGGAACGTTGCAGGCAAGGGAGGATGCGAACTGCTGCGCCCGTTCATCGACCACATGATTTCAGGCTACCATGCCGCCGACTTTCTTCGAGGGTAGAAGGAGGCAGTACGTGACGACAACAAGGGATTCAAGTCCAGCTACCGACCCGGGTATCGTTACCGCGCCGCAGTAAGTGCCAAGTACAATGTGCTCTCGTATGCCTTGTCGTACATCCCCGCACAGGTTCCGTCCAGTGGCGCGGCCCGGGCGCTGCTGTATGTAAAATTGTGTAAGCGAGCAACTCAATTCCAAATCGGATCGCTTGACGCGAACCTCTTTTCCCGTCCCTTGGCGCGGGCGCTCGCCTGCCATCCGTCATCAATTCATCGTCAACCCTTCTTCATGTGCTTTTTGGGACAAAAAAATTTCCAGGCGCTGCTCAGAAATGACTTGGCACGACTTTTCAGGCTTCAATTAGGTTGTGCGTGTACATTTGGAGGAACGGACTGGATGGCCAGATGTGAAGTACCGAGTCACTCCCCCCCTTTCCCCGGATCCGGGTAGAGCCGCATCTGGGATTCGTTTTCGATTGGGGAGAAGGCGGGGAGTTCTACGTATTTTACTGCATACGTACGTCCCGGGGATGAATCGAGTTCATTCCTTCGTCATCGGAGCCACCGGTAAGCGCCACCAACTTAAATTAAACTTGAAGGAACAAGTCTTGACGCGGGCGCAACCAAGGGAACTCGGCTCGGTCACCGATGCGAGTGAATTGGGGCGGGGCGCTAGCACACCGTACGGATGGATTCAAACACAGGATGCCTCCGGTGTAGCGTGACCCTGGGTATGCATGAGAAGAAAACCCCGGCGATGGAGCAGTGGCATTTGACGAATGAGGCACATTTAAGTTTCTGGTCGCTTGGGTGACTCGTGACTGTCGGCGTGCGAACTGGCCAGCGGCATTTCTGACCGAGGAAGGAAGAAAAGGAACGAGAGGGGGCGCTGATAGATTGATTGCCAATTTTGATCAACGAACCAGGAAGTCCTACGGCGTTGTTATCTACCGGTCCGTGGGTTGTTAGGCTTTGCCAAGCCAAACCGCCGTTGAGGAGTTCCGGGGGATAATCGAGCACCGACCGCTCTCGAGACTGACAGCCGTGGTATCATGCGCGGCCCCGACGGCGGGACCAAACGACCTGTATACTATCTCTCCAACTTGGGGAGTGATGGGGTAAGCGTCGCGCTAGAACAAACGTGTGCGGAACAATAGCGAGCTAAAAACACACGATGGCAAAGGAGGGACGATCTTTCGCCGAAATGATGAGCCGCATGAAG
>JBBPMT010000124.1:0-27515 GCA_038090455.1 Garcileccinum viscosum
TTCTTCTGTCAGTAGGAGAAAGTTTGGAAGGATGTCCTAATTTGATATTTTCCTTGCCTGGATGGATCTCTTTAATAACCCTGGCCACAGTAGACTTTCCTAGACCAGTTTGGGAGGATATCATTCTGGCTGAAAGGCCAGATTCAGAGAGAAAAAGAATATTAGCTCTGGCAGTGGAAGAAATGGATTTCATGGTGAGGTAGGGTTATCTGGGTGATAGCCCTACTCTTTATATTGCTCAGTATTATGTAACTTACATAATTAGACAGGGTTGAAGCATAGCATCCATCAGAATCTTATATTATTTACTAAATAATGGCTTATAGCATCAGGGTCAAATAAGTGTCCCAATGACATGTTATTTTGAAATGGTTATATCTCACTGCCATGGGAACCAAATCACATGACCTAGAGCTCATATTCAAGGCAAGGGTTAGGGCTATTAATGACTCAGCAAGTATTAGAGCTAATTCTCTCTGGTTCACTTGCAAATGTCAAATCCTTTTAAAATAGCTAAATATTGGGACATTTTTTTGAGCCACTGTATATTGCTCCTGACAGCAGGTCACCCAAAGCCTCATCATATGCATTCCAATCTATAATACATTTAGTAAATGACAAGGATTACAACTTAATCTTACTGAATTGAAATGGATTCATTCACTCCAGATCCTTTCTGGTATTTTCAGAATGCTGATACCATGTATTAACTAATTTTGGATCGTAATAACCAATTACAAACTCCATTGTAAGATAAAGATCAAAGAGTGGAAACCTTTGATTGACCTCAAGTTGCCCCTCCAGTATTTGAAAACAAAAGAAGACCAGTTGCTCAAGTATAGTATTCAGCATAATAATTATTTTCCACAAAAACGACACAAATGTATTCTCCAAACTGAGTTGTTTCTTGAGCTTGAGGAGCTTTATAAACAAATAATATCACTACAGGCACCAATAAACATGAAGGAAATAGTCTACTGGATTTTGGTATATGGCTAACCAATAACTTTCAATATTCCATTCATGCTTCAGTCATAGGCATAAATGTAGACAAAGCAGTGTCCCAGAACCAGATCATACCAAACAAAATCAACAAATTTGAGTATCTGTTTGCTATGGTTATTGATGGCTTTTGGATAGAAAATATCAGACATATCAAAGTCTGAATGTTAAAATGGTCAATAACTTGAAGCTATAGTGAGTGATTTCAATGTCTAGGAAACAAATTTACTAAGTGGATTACAAACAGTTAAAGCAGAGTCTGCATAGCATACAGTTTATGAAAGTGATCAACTCTTACAAGACCAGATGGTCTTATTATTTGGTATGTTGTCCATTGCACTGATTCTAGTTCAGGCAGGCTAATGCTTTATTTGACAACCCCAACCATCACCTTATGCCCAACATGTATTCACTTTGTCTTCATCATTGATCATATTGGTTTGCTACATGATGTAGCATTATACATCATCCAATACTTGGGTTCTGTTTCTTCATATGCTCAAGCACAGTCACTAGCATGCCCTTCCTCCTTGACTCACTGTCATTGGCACATTCCCTTATTGTATGCTCAATGGCTGGCCAACTCCATTGTTGCATGCTTGCAAACATCAGTGGATGCATATATTGTCACCACTCTTCCACTTGCAGGTTCCCTTATTGTATACTCATGGTAGCTGGTATATTCCATCATTATATGCTCATAAATACTAGGGAAATCATGTATGATACATGTGCTCAGGGTCACCAGTGAATTCCACCATTATATAATCCCATCCATTGATAGACTCTGGTAGAAGTAACTAAATCATCATGCTGCTAGCATATTTGAATATGCAAGTAAGAAACTTGAGGGTGGGCATGGAGACTGCAAGTTGAGATGAACTTTGCCAAGGCCATGAATTTCTTCATGGAAGCCTGAGATAATTTACTTGATGTTGATGAGCTGAACAGTGCATATGTGCCTGCTTAGGTTTATCACAGGCTCAGCAATGCTCATGAAATGGCACATATTTGACCATGCAATGACTGAAGGAGGGACTCAATGATCTGTTTGCAAAGACATCTGCAGAGATAGGTGGTCTGTTTGTGCCAGGCAATCCAGCTGGTGAAGAAAGGCATGAAAATTGTAGTCATGTGGAGTTAGTCAATGAGATCCCATAGGAAACAATCTGGAGTATTGGACTGCAGTGGCAGCAGGCTTTTGATAATGCCAACAAGGCCCTCTCTACTTACTTGGTAACCTTTCCTCAAGCAAGTTTCCTAATACAGAATTGCTCCACCTAAGATCACATCTTCAAGTTGGTTCAATGCCAGCAAAATTTACTTATGTTCAAGCTTACAAAGAAGTTTTTTCTTGAAGACACTCTTGGCATCATGTCCTTTAGCTGATATCCAGAGACTGTGTTATATGTACAATGTTTTGTTCTCTCATAACCAAAAGGTATCAAGATATAGCATCATACTATGCCAATGTTCAATATGCCTATCTCAAAGTCCAATGACAATTGGTCAAAGCTATAAGGATTAATATGATGAAGAAATACTTCTATGAGAGAGCATTGTGTAGAAGAACTTAGTAGAATGGTAAGTTTTCCCTGCTCATTGCAAAGCTCTTAAAAAATTGATCCATCCAATTCAGCTGGAAGTTTCACCTCAGGCCATGGAATCCAACTTCTCTGGATGACTATATGCTACCTTTTCTGCCTGGATTTTGTCAACTATCTATTTCAGTAAACTGTACTCCAATGCATTGCCCCTGGCTCAACTGGTCATCTAGAGGACTATTGACTTCATCTTTACTCATTGAAATGATTGGTAGAGTAAGTAATAGTAGTAGAGTCATCAGGCAGGTGAAAGTGCTGCACCTATTCTTGGCACTCCTAAAGGGTATTTCCATATTCTTATGATCATTGAGTATAAGGCTAGCCTCTAGTACTATGCAAATCTTCTTGCACAAGGTCCAGACTGATGTTAGTATGCCAGGCTTGGTCATCATCAGATCATATACTTTCTTAGCACACTACTACATTAGTTATTATCCATAGTTCACTTGACTTCATATACTACTTGAGTTATTCAGAGAAAAACAGAAAGATGATCCTTGAGAGCATGCAGGGACAGGTACTTGTAATTGCTAGTGACAAGGCTCATAGTCCACTCAGCACTTTGAAGCTGCTCTAATTTGAGTTCAGCAAACTCTTACCCCTCCACTGTCATTGATACCACAGTCAGCACTAAAGTACAAAGTATTCTTTGTGAAGATCATTCCATCATTTCCTCAGATACAAAGATAAATGGTGGAAATGTTCCAGGTATGTCTGTCTTGGGCCTTTGAATAGCTCACACCTGATAAGGAATGTGTGCAGGGCAAATAAAAAGCCTCAAACCTTTAGATCTTGTCATCTGGCCTATCCTGTTCATGTGATTCAGAGTAATAATCATTAATTCATATAGGACAAAGCCATCTTTGTGCCTATATGTAGTGTTTGAAAGTCCAATTTAGTTCAGTCTTTTTCCTTTTTGGGAAAAGACCAGATTACAACTGGTCCTAGTCTCCAGACACTTACACAAAGACTAGACTGGACCTACATATAAAAACTGGTTGCCAATGGTCTTTTTGTCAGTCACAACTGATCTAAGTTGATTTCCTCAAGACCAGTTATGAACCAACATGGAACTGACAGCAACCAACTTGCTGACTCAATATTGAGGCAACACAGCCTCTGCATTCAAGTCAACATGCAGCACCAATGTATTCTATATTATATAAATTAAAGTAGAGACATTGTATTCTACACTCTACTTTCCAGCAGAGAAGATACTGAAGCCATGAAATATGGCTGACCTATTCACCATGTTCTTCAATCATGTCAATGTTTAGTTCATGAAGTCAGATGGTTTGGTTGAGTTACTGTCAGGTCACTAGTGCACAGTATGCAAGTAAAAAATATTATTTGTGATATGTATAAGACTACATGACTTACTGGGATCCAATATGCAGGATTAACAAAAAATTTCTTGCAACAAAGAGAAAGCAAAAAGCATTTTATGTTGGGAGGAACTTGTCATGTCACCAACACATTCAGCTTCACTATGAGATATATCAGAAGTGGTGCATGAAGAGAGGGATTGCCAAAAACCATTATGTGATTCCATAAGAGATACTGTGGAAGCAACAAGAGAAGTTGAAACAGAGTGAGCAAAAGAATGCACAAATGACTCTTGTTGCACATATTTCAGGACTGGGTTATGGACCAGGTTGTTCATTTCAAGGAAGGCTGTGCTGAAGGCTGTAGGAGAGTTTATCATATGCAATGATCAGGTATGAATTTGTTGTACTACTACTATGACATGAACTAATTTTAGATGGTAACCAAGTCACTTATAGTGGCTGGTGAGGCCATATTTCAAAACTGCTTGGTAGCTATGCATTCCACAGCAACTCAATCTCCTGTCAACATACAATATTAAATTGTATGTCACTAATGCTTTTACCAAGTTTTTCCAACAGCTGGATCCTAAACTCTAGATAATTCTTTTTTTTTCTTTGAACTACAATATATCTAATAAACTCTACTAGTCTCAAGCTACTGGATGTGTCTTGCTCATGCTGGACCTTTAGAAATCAGAGCATATTGAATCTGTGTCAATGAGATCACTGCCAAGTAGGACTTACAAAGCACTGTGATTGCTTTCTGCAACATCTCTGGTGCACACAGCAGAGAGAATCTTGATTGCCATGTAGCTGTTCTTGCTGAATGTGCAGGCCTTATATCTGCTAGCAGCACAAAGTATGTCATCATCTTCATCTCCTGTAACACCAGCTCATTGATATTCCAAGCTATTTTATATTATAGCTGACAATGCAAGTAATAATGATATAATGTGCAATCAACTTGAATCAATTCTCAGCAAGCAGAACATTTATGTCATGAACAACTATCAAGATAGTGAGATCAAGGGGGAATATGTGAGTAGTGCTCATCCATTGTATTTGTTAGTTGGGTTTGAAGGAATCAATATCTTGTATAAACTATCTTGAGGGAAGAACTCAAGGATAAGAGTAAGAACTCACTATGAGTCAAGGACAAGGGGATATTAATCAGCCAGTAGGAGTAATGGTACAAGACCTTAGAAGAACAAGACTAGGGATCTTGTCTTTATTGGTGCTATATTATATATACTATGAATACAAGTATATGGACCATGCCTTAAGGGCAAGCACCTGCTATCTATGGCTATAGTAAAATATGTAGTCCATGAGGTAGATATGTGATAAGTAAAGCCATGAGGCAACAACATGGTGTGGCAGAATGGAAGATAACTGAAATAAAGATCAAAATCTATCGAGATCTATCAAGATACAACAATGATACAAGATTAGAAGATACCATTAGCAATAAAAAGAAGACTGAGGGTCTATAAAATATGAGTGTCTATAAAAGTGTCAATAGATGTAAACAAGAAATAAATGATAGATCACATGATGACAAATGTCTATTGGCTGATTATGTAATCTGATAAAATAAAGGGTAAGTGCATAATGAGATAGGAAATAGGGGATAAGCCAGATGTGGAACCTTAGACTAGGGTCTAGTTAGGTAATGGAGGAGTTTGTCACAATTTACTCATTCAACCCATTCCAATACTATCTTTCTTGCCTTGCCCACATTATTAACTTGGCAATTACTGAGCTCATGTTTGTTATCATGAAAATCACTGACATTAAGACCACAATGTCCATTTGAAATTATGATCTCTTGCAGCTCAACAACTGCATAGTCAAGAACTCACTAGATATAGTTGCAACTATATATACACTTGCAATCAAGGTACATTGTGCTTGTTCAATTAACTTTCTAACCATGGCTACTATGACTCACAGATCTAATGCTCCAATCAGCATATCAAATACTTTAACTCCTTGCAGGTCAGCTGTGATATTGATCTACCCCTCTCAATCCCCCTCTATAGCAATGTCTATTAGGAAACTGCTATATGCATGCTTGCTTGTTTTTATCTCCTTTGTCAAGTACATCATGGTATCAGTCACATTGTTTCTCTTTTCACTAATGCTTTATGTTTCAGCCTATTACTCTCTTCATTGCTCCTATTGATGAACTATTTGAACCAATTACAACAATCTGTCAAAAGAGCCATATCATCAAGCATGTCCCATGGACTATATTTACTTTCAGGCTAAGTGACTGGAAGTGTGTAAATGATACATGCTTGGTCATCATGGTATGTAACCTTACTCAACTATGTGCCTACATTAATCATATTAAAGAACGCAGATAATATCCAATGATTTTTCTTGAGTGAGCAACATTTGACACTATAGTGTATGATCCTAGCTCTTGAAGAGCTTCTGACAGTATAGAAAATGAAGAAAGAACTCCCCAAGTATACTCAGTTCAACCATGCAATGGAAGCAGCAATATTAAAGATTAAAAAATATTACAACAAGCATGATAACAAGCTAGTATCTATCTTAGCTCTAAATATATTTACTCTTATTCTATTCCCTGTTTTGATTCATGCTGGTGCTTATAATTCACAATTCTTCATCAATACTACAAATTAGAATATATCAAGATAGTGTGGGGCAGACTAGAAGAATAGAAGAAAGAGTATATTGATGGGAATCCACATGCCAAGAATTGATATAATGAGGCACTGAAGATTATCAAGAACATGATGTGGAAGTATGCATGAGACTATACTCATGATCCCACCACCTCCAAGTCCACACAATCTACCCATCAAACCACTAACATCATCAGGGAAACCTTTCCTCAGTTAATATCATAGAATAGTCCATATTTCCTTCTAATCCACTTAATATCTATTATTCCTGTAAATTATCCATATTATCAGGAATTATCAAATCTTTCAAGATAGGATACAAATAATTTACATTATATCTGAAATTATCAAATATTTTATGACAGGCAAAATAATTTCCATAATATTCCATTATTTTTTCAGCTATTTCTGACTATCTTGATATCAAGAATTTATAAGACTATAATTAACTATACTATAGTATAGATACAAATGTCACCACTCACACCTCATGCTCATGCTCACTATTATCTCTTTCTCTCTCCCTGTATCCATTATCAGATTTATTATATAGTTGTCAACTTGCATGCCAGTATGCTATTTTTGTTGTAACATCATGATTGGTGATTATTGACACATCATTGCCATAGTCAATATGGAGGACCTCCAGCCACTGGCATCCATTATTGTTACATTGTCACTGACACATTTGAGTCATGGCCATTAGAGAATACTTCATTTGAATAATTTAACTAATTGCTTTGTATTTCCATCTAATTCTATATATTATTTATATTTCTTTGTTTTATCAGCTAATTTAGTATTGGCATACTTTGTGAGGCTGGGGTATCTTTCTTGGTCATATTAGTTTAATATCTAGAGCAGTGTAACAGAAGGACTTAGCAGAATAAGATTCAAGAACAACAAAATCAAGAAACTCATTATGCTGGCACAAAACCTATTGCAGTGCATTACTCTGTCGAGCGGATTATTTGCCCTGTTTGTCCCATATACTATACTGTATTATGTATATTTTCACAATTTTACCTTATTTTTCTGACCCTCCTTGGCTCTATACCTTTAGATCTTCTCTAACTATAATTATGATGACATTCAACTCGATATTGGTCATATCTTGTCCGCATATGGACGGAATTACATAATTCATGATGCATTAGAATGCTGGCAGTGTATGCTAAATTTGGTACAGCCACCACGAAGCATGGATTCCACATGGTGTGCTTGTACATATCTATTTTAGTTGTGTAGCAGAAAGACTTAATAAGATTTGTGTTGTGTTGCTTACATCATTTGCCTAAGAAAGCGGTCATGCTTAAAATTCAAAGTCAGCATCCACCAGGTATTTAAACCCGGCACTCTGCAATTTTATTTCCCACACTCTCTCTTTTCTCAACTACTATCATCTCCCAACCACTTATCACTCACCATTCAATTACCACCTACTACTTACTACTCACCACTTATCTTATCATTACATACCATTCCTCTATTGTGTATTTTCAAGTAAAAACTATTTATATGTTGACTGTGACTGACAGTATTAATATTTTTTCTGTTCTTATGATATAGGTTTTTTTGTAATTTTTTTGCTTTCATAGGTTTGACTTAAGAGTGGTATCGACTAATGCTTTTATTATATAGTCCTATTTTATTTATTATGGTATGTTCATTTCTATGTTGGTTATGAGATTTCTATAGTAGTATATTATGTATGTTGAGTAAAATTAAAACAATCCATTAATATATTTGATTTACTTGATAAATCACTGAATATAAATTGGAATTTTGAGTTAATTATTTGCACAATACATTGTTAACATGCTTACTAATCTGATAAATAATTTGATATATTATTGAGCATATAACTAATATAATGTATATCTTATATAAAAATAATGAATATATTGAATACTATGATTTTTCATGGAGAATTATGGTAAATTATGATATATATGGTTATAATATTGATCATTACTTTTTTAGTATAGGAAACTATAAATTCTGAGGGTTTTTGAGAATTCTAGATAATATGAATAATATCTAAATTATCAAAAATATACAGGAATTATAGGATATTATAAGAAATTACCTAAGTGAAAGTTTTCCTGATGATGCTGGGCCTCCCCAAAATGCTCAAGTCTAAATATGATTGGCATTAATGCAAGCTTCTGGAATAGGCAACCCATAACAATAAGTCCATGTTGAGGTAGGCAGCTGAGTTCCAATGGTATCTGACAATTATCAAGCAGAATATTTCAAAGGACATGGATGTTATGGTGTAGTGGCAGTACAGGTGACCTTGAGGATTTATTTGACAGTCAGTGATATATTTTTTTAGAAACATGCATCTATTTACCTAGTCCTTGCTTTGATTGCAAGAGATGTCTGTGCAATTCCAGCATTGTTTGTACTATGTAAACAGGTCTTTTTGGCTGGCAGGGAGATTGCAACATATTAGCAATCTTGTTTGGAATCTAATTGCTTTGAGCAGCTGCAAATCATGAAGCACATGTGGTAGGGTGATATCATCAACCAAGCTACAATAAACTCATAGGAATGTAAGCAGGTTTATCTCAAAGACTTTTTAGAGCTTTGTAAAATGGATGAGGAGTTTGTGACAGTACATCCTAGGGTTGTAGATGTTGAAGTAGTAGCATAGTTGTAGTCTGTTCATGCTTGAGCCTCATGTATGAAGTAATTCATGTCATTTGACCTACCATATCATATTGTAACCAGTCTTTTCATGGTCTTGAATTCTGTAGCAATATCTGGAACTGAGACCAAAATTGATTGAACTACATGCAACTACACCCAAAGTTCAGTTTCCATTAGAATAAAGTTTGGTTTAGTTGCAATTTTTTTTCAGTCCAGCAACTGGATTTTCAAACACTACCTACATGTAAGTTTCTAACATAGCTTGACTCTGGAGCATGTAATAATTTGATTAAGATTATTACCTGCTATGTGAATCTCTGCACTTTTTTTGGACAATCAGAGCTATGTATGGCAAGAAGTAACTTGATGGTATACATATAGGCTAGCAGTATACAAGCATGAGCAAGTTGCTTGTGCTATCCAAAAAGAGCCTAGGTATTCAGACTTGGCTCCAGGCCAGTTACTCTTGCTGACTGAAGCAGGTGTAAATGTAATCTTACACTGGGTAGTATAATATTACTATACTATTATGATAGCTTGTGCAATCTAAAGTTCAATTGAGGATATTTGTCCAACCTTCTGTTCTGCTCAATTATGTAATCCTCTGCCAGTTCTCTCTTTATGGCACTCTCAAGCCAAGGCTAACTACATCAAGGCCACCACCTTCAAGGAACACATCACTGCTGGTTCTCATTATTTGTAAGCTATCACCATGACATTCCCTTGAGTTTACTCTAACATTGCACCATCTGCACAAGGGTAATAGTGGCTTCTTCATGCATTGTCTTATGGCTCTCTTATACCTCAATCCATCCCATTGATGGAAGTTGTTGATCATATACTGTATCCATGAACTGATTCAGACTTACAAGGTCTGGTACATATTTACTCATTATTTCATATAGTCTCCTTTATAACAATATGTGGGCAGACTTTAAAGAAGTGCATTTTTGAGGTTATATATATGAGAAGAGTTCAAGAAGGCAATGAAGGAGAGAGACAGAGCACTTATATAGATAAATCTGTAACTAGACCTACAATGCTCATTGAGGTTGTGAGTATTTTGGAGTTATCTTGATTTTCTGTTGGTTTCTGACTCTTGCATCTCATTGTAGTGGAATGTTGGTGGATGCTTTTTATCTCTTCTGGCAACTTGTATTTGTGAGTTTATATGCTCATTGCTCATGCTTCCTATTCACATAATGCATATGGCCAAGTCTGCATCCACTCTTGATCATGATCTCAGTTCTGAAGGCTGCAACTTCATCCATATCAAATTCAAGAAAAGCACTGACCATGAGGAGTTTCAGACTTGCCCTAAGGCAGAGGCCTGGCATTGAATTTATCTATTGATTGAAGGTATATCACATTGTGCTGAATCCATCACCATTCATGAATGACATAATTTAGCCCTACTTATATTCCTATTCAAGATTGTGCTTATACTTTGTCTCCATTGGTAGCTCCATGCATTTGACCAGCTGGTTTCTGTTCAGCATCAGTACTTTACCTGCCAGCAAGGACAGTAGCTGGATACTATTCAGGTTTATGCTTATATTTGGCTTGTTTGGCTCATAGTGGACCAAAAGTATGTGAAGCAAATTATGTATGTGACAAGGTGGTATAATGCCATAACAGGAAAGGATGAAGATGAGGTTCATTGTGATCTTCATTGCTGTTGACTATTCAGCTGGATGCTGAGATGATTTATCAGATTGAGGCATCTTATTTGCTAAAATATTTACACTTGCTTCCTTATTGTATTGTATATTGTGAACCCAGTAGTTATGCCTGAAGATAGACACCCTTGGGCATAGATCTCACTTAGCTACCCTAACCACTCACCAACTCTTTATGATACCTGACAGGAGATAGCCTGAAATCTCAAAGGACAAAATCACTACATATAGGGCAATATAACCATTGACATCACTTCATTCAGCCAGGACACTGCTGATGGGTAATGAAATGCAGATTTGGATCTTCCATTCATGTTAAGATATTACTCATACTTTTTCTATCTCTTGAACATACATTCAGTTTACCAGTTCTAGATCCCTCAAGGTGATTAGCTCAAAGATTTTTATGCCATTGATACTGCTTTATTTGCAACACTAAAAATCTTAAAATCACAAAAGACTTTCTTGATGAAATCTGCTTTGTGCAGTTCATTAGGATATTATAATAATTTAACTAAAAAAGCTAAAACCATCACCTACCTGACATTTCATCAATAAAAGAATAGAGTTCAGCATTAGTGTCAGATTACTAGAAGTTTTGCTTTGGCCATAATGAATCATTGCAGGAAGAGAATCTTCTAAGGCCCTTTGTCACTCAACTATATGAATCTTCAACTCCTCCAATACAAGTATGCTCCAAGTATCAGCACCAGAGAGTGAAGCAATGAATGAGTGTGCTGAGTGGTTTCTAGAATGAGCAGTAATGGCAATCTGAACAAACTACTATGGCATATCTGAGTCAGCTTCTAAGTTAGCTTTTGAACTGACAGCCCTGGATGCAGCAATTGTCTTAAAGTGTTTGGACAGTAGTACACCTCCTCTAGCATAAGCCCAAGGATGTTTCTTATTGCGATAATCTGATCCTTTGTGACCAGCTGGAACTGGAGTATCTAACTCCAAATCCTCTTCTAGTAATTTCTATAGCTCCTGTTTGACATCAACATCACCTGAAGCACCCTGGTTCTTTGCAATGCCAGCTGAGACTCCAACAGCAGTAGTACAGCTTGACTCAGAGAAAGGGCCCACCTCAGATTCTTCTAGAGTGGCTAACAATTCTTGATTAATAAAGTCCATCACCTAGTCAGCAATCGTCCTATTGATGATGCCAATGTTGGCAGAGTTCAAGTCCATGTCACTGGGGGGTGAAGAAGCTAGTGTGCTCATGCTGAAGGCTGTACATATCAACTGCTTGAGATTTATTATTTCAGGATCAAAAGGCATGTTTTCCAAAGAGGTTAAAAGGAGGAGTATTTGGGAGATACTAAATATAGGGTGGATAGCAAGCATATCAAGTAGGAGGTGGCTAATGTTGATGGGATCCTGTGAAAAATCATCTTGCCTGCTGCATTGCAATGAGCATAGGCTTTTTATGACATCAAGATTCTGTCTTGCTGTAACTACACAAACAAGTCTCTTAACCTTTGTACAGATGGGTTGGAGCTATATTGACCTACTACAAGATAGCTTGAGATAGTTTCCACCAGCAGACCAGGCTTGAACACTACAGCAGTCAAGCTGCAAGTGAGCATAGCTTGATTTGTTTTCACTGCAAAAAGTAAATCAACTAATTCAGAGTGTTTAAGATGCTGATATATGCAAAATAACTGGCCATGATGCTGATTCAAGAGATGTGAATGGTTTGTGGTGCATTTGCAATTGATATTTATGTCCATGTCTGTTTGTGGATCTATGTCCATATACCTGGGTGACAATAAAGACAAAATGCTAAAATGATATACAAAACAATAAGTATGATGGGAATGAAACAAACCAAAAATAATATGCTAAAACATAATACAAAACAATGAGTGCAACAGAAACAAGATGAATTGAAAACAAACCAGAATAATAAGTGCCACAGGGAGTTGAATAGAAGATGAAGATGATGTAGAAGTCCTATTTGATTTGTCTTCATCTTGTCTCTTTCATGTCTATGTCTACTGAGCAATCCTGAGGTGGAAGTATCCAACACAGCTGGCCTTCTTTGTACATCTTGCAACTTCTGTTCTACTAGCAATGTTTCCTTATCAATGCAAGATAATGACAAAATCAGATAGAACAAAATGGGATGGCATGACCCAAACAAAACAGAACATGACAAAATGAAACAGAGTGTGATAAAAACAAACAAAATGTAGTAAAAATGAAACATAAACAGGACAAATTGCAATTGAAACAGAGAGAAAAAAGCTTGAAACTGAGATGCAGTCCAATGAAAACAAAATAGTATAATAAAAATGACAGAGAATGTAATGACTAAATAGAATTGACATGTGATGAAAACAGAGCATGATGAAAAGTTGAAGATGAGTATGGCATCTTGGAACACAAGCAAATGAAAGAACTATATTTGTGATGATTTGATAATGATGAAGATATGGTTGATTGGAAAATGGATGTGGTATGTATAACTATAGACATCTAAGCAAGACAGTGATAAGACAAGATGGAATGGGATCATTGGCAGCAAGTGCAATAGTGATGAGATGGGTGGAACAAACCAGAATCACTAGCAATAGTTATTGCAATGATGAGGTGGCAAGATGGAACAGAGTCATTGGATAAGGTCACAATAATGATCTGGGTGAGATGAGATGGATTGGAATTGAGTTGCAGGCAATGGGCATAGCAGCAACTGATAATAAAGATGGGATGGGACTGTGACAAGATATGGTGGAATGAAGCCACTTGAAGGCCATGTATGAGTCAAATCTATGATGTAGGTGCAATAGTAATTTAAAGGGGAGTAAGGATGTTAGATTATGATTTCCACCTTGGTTTGTTGCTGAGCACTGATCTTTGAATTTTGACTATAGCACAGATACAAGTCTTGCATTCACATGGAGTTAAAAAATCTAAGATGGGGTAAAAAAAACTGGATTTTCAACTAGAGAGATACAACAAGAATCAGTATTCTTGTCTATATTTGAATAGCATCATTTTTCTTGACTAAACTGGAATGATCTCTCCATACACCCCTCAGCAGTTAGTAACTGATGCACATCTAATCTTTTTGCTGACTAATCATGCCTCATTCAAGCCCCCCCCCCCCCCCCCCCCCCCCCCCCCCCCCCCCCCCCCCCCCCCCCTTCTCCTCCAGGTAGCTTCAATCTTCTATGCTTTACTATCACAATTTCATGGTAAGATCTTGCCAGGTTTGACCATCATTCTAGACACTGCTGCAGTGTTCACTTTGATATCCCCATCTCTTGCACAATAGCATGTGCAAACTCCTTATTTGAAAGACTCAACTAGTTAGTAGTGTCTAGTATAGTTGTTTGTTTGTGTGATGGTGTGGCTGCATTAAATGCCACTTAATTAGACATGATACTGCCTAGACTGATGTAATCTATCTAGAAAGCAAAAGAGTTAAATGCAGGCCCAGCAAGTGGTGATGAGTCAGTAGGCATAGTGATGGACAATGATGTGATATCAGCAGAAGGCTATGGGCTAGTGGTAGTTACTTCAGTATGCATAGTAAAAAATAGTGTTGTGATGTGAGCAGATATTGACATTTGCCAGGCTGATTTCTATGCTTGTAAGCAGGCCAGAAGTGGGTGAAGTGGCAAGTAAATGGCTTGAGGGACCCAGTCAGTGGGAAGCAGGAGGCACTAGAGCATTGCCCCTAGTGGTGTTTTCTTCAAACTATACAACATGGTGCCCATTTGGCCTGTCTCTCAATCCTTGATTCTCTCTCACCAATCTTTTTCATTTCCTCTTGCTTCTGTCTCATTTCCATTGATCTTTATAGTGGAACTTCTCTGCAATCAAGCTCTGGTTCACTTTACACAAGTTAGCCTCAGTTTTGTCAAGGACAACAAGTGACAGCCAAAAAAGAATGATAGGCTGGGGTGCTTATGCTAGATAGGTATTTTGGCACCCATATCATCATATTCAGCCATGCTATACATGCTGTTATTTCCATTAATAGCCTTTGTGATTGTATCATAACCCAAGGGAACTAGTTCATGGTCTTTTTCATCTATCAAACTTTGGAGCTGGATACTATATGTCAAATATTTTTCCATTAGCCTCTGGGTAATTTGGATAGGAGTATTGCTGATGGCAAGATTGCCTAGGAGATAGTCTCTAAATAGGCAAAAGTTTGCTAGTGGCATCTGTGCTGTGTCCAAATGGCATAATATATTGCTTCATCATTGATTAACAGATATGTTATATGAATAGCTAAAAAAATTAATGAAATGTGAACTGCAGGTCATGCTGCTCCCATTATATAGTTGAAGGTCTTCAAAGTTTGGCTGAACAATAGTAGGGGGTGAATCTTTGATCTATTTCATGTTATGCAAGTCCAAATAGTCACTAACATTTTGCAGGTAATATATTTGATGACAGGACAACCACATCTGATCACCAGTTTCCTATTTAATTGCAACATACTTTCAGCACCTTATCTTGAGCAACCAATGATCTTATCAGCAGTCCACATGAGTTCATCATTTTCAAAATCAACTACTTGATGTTCTAATTGCCCTGGAAATAGGTGATCATCATTTGGAACATGAATCTAGAGAAGTGAAGCATGGAATGCAGGGTGAATTCCTCACTGCCTCAACCAATTGAGCAACTCAAGAGTTATTGCTATAGTTTATGATGATTTTGTAGAGGCTGACAAACTTTGGTACTAGTTTCCATGTATGTCCCTTTGATAAGGTCATGTTTTTTGTGGACACATACATGAGGTCATTAACAATGAATGAGCATAGCATCCATTTTCATTTAGCAGATTGTGTTTGCTTGACATGCACATCAATAAGCATGTCATAGGCTATCATCATGGCATTCTGACCATGCATTGAGATGTTTTCATTCAATTGTCACTAACTTACTAACTTAGTCCTTGTTTGATCTTATTATTTTTGAACTCTACATGTTCAAGTTCATTCACACATCCTCCACTGTGCTACTAAAGCCAGCTCTTAATCTCAACAATCCACTGCTGGTGGTCAAGGTACCATGTCTACCCTTTATATGCTAAATGGCTCACTTAGTAGATGCTCTCAATCAGAGTTCAATGCAGCAAGTAAAGGCAACCAAGATGGGATGAGATTGGATTTGTGGGAACTTTTGTACTAGTCCAACTAAGTGAGTGCAGATGTACACATTTATTATATCTTAATCAATTCTAATATAAGCTAATGAAATGCTAGTGAGAGTATTTTGTGGGTCAGTGCTTACTACACTAGCTTTTCATAAGTGGACATAGTGCTCATGAAACGGGGCCATGCAAATGCTAACAGTCTTCAATCTACAACCTGAAATAATTTACATTGCTGCCAATCTTTAGGTGATTTCCTGCTTTCATAGCATACTGCTTCCACACTAATGACTAATACAAGCTGGTTGAACATATAGACAATTTTACAGATTGGTAATAGTATAAGAATACTTATGTATATCTTTATGTCTTGGAGTCATCAAGAGTTGTTCTGTATTTGGTGGATGAGCTAGGTGGTTGAGAGCCTCTCCAAGCTTAAGTTAGAGGGGTCATAGGTGGAACAGATCCCAGAAAAGTGGAATTTGAATCATAGTTGGCTGGTTATGTATTGATATCTATGAACAATAACTGGATATAGTCATAATCCAGCTCTTCTGAAAAGATGAACATACAAGTGTAGGATAAGAAATCTGCAATACAAGTCATGTATGGAGAGTGAATTTTTTGTTGGCTGAAGAGTTCTTGCAATGATGGGCCTAAAAGATCAAGAACAAGTGCACTGTAGCTTGTCTTCCAGCCAAGCCAATGTACCAGTGGTATTCTAGCTCCACCCTCAGCTCCTTAAAGATGCAGTATTTTCTCTAAAAAAATGATTCACTCAGTTCCAGTGTGATGTAGAGTTATAGCTTGATAGTATATATTTCAGTATTGATGATGTTGATACACTTATATATTTTGGCTAAAAAGAGCTTGAATAATCATTCATCTGGAGTCCATTATCCACTCAGATTCCAGATTCCAGTATTGTGACTGCAGAATATGGTGATCTGACTAGAGTGCTTACCATAGAATCCTGAGCCAATAATCTCCTTCATTGAAAATCTATCATTTGCTTGGACAGAAACAAAACTCATGTCAAATGGTCATACAGTTGGCCCATCTGTTTCTAGGCATTTGCAAGTCAAGTTCAGCAATAGAATAAATATGTATGAGGGCCAGTTTTTGGAATCTAATATGATTAGTAAGTTTTTTCCTTGTTGATGGATGCTCTAGTGGCAGCAAAGCCATGGCATTGTGGACTGACAGGTACTACTGGCCTATTTATTGATTGTGACCTTTTGCTGAGCACTTATGTTCTTTACTACATTTTCAGATTTTGATTCATATGACCATCATGCCAGTGAAGGCTATTGATCTACTGGAAGGGCAAGTCTAACTATGATGATATCTCAGGCATCTCTGAGTCCCACACTGGAATTCCAGCTTTACAAGCCATAGTCAACTAAACCAATGAAATCTCTTGATTCAGTAACTCGAAAGGCCAACAACAATCTATTGGGTCTTCCATCATTGAAGTCTTTTGATTCTCCTGCAACAGCCTCTTTAACTATCAATAGTACACCATTTGCAGCATCACAGCAAGCTAACAAGATGGTCAAAAGCAGCCTTTTGGAGTAACTAGAACACAATTTAGCCAGTTGTTGTGACTCTGAAGTACTATACCCAAATGATATGTCTGTAAAATTGATTCTCTAAAGCTTGTTGCTTATCTATCACACAAATATTATCATGTCTAGTTATATGTGACCAAGTGCTCAACAAACTTTTCCACAATTGATCAATGTTGCTTATGATATATTGCAATGATATAAAAGCAGACAATCTAACCCTAAGTGATTGCATAATATAGCAACTTTGTAATATTATTTAAGATGACATTGAAACATTATCCTATCACTTCAATAAATCTAAAACTATCCACTCAAGTCTGAAGTAAGTCTGTTACATAATATCAATGAAATAATGCTAAATTTTATATGCTAGATTGACATACTATACAGAAGTGAGAACAATCATTATTCAAGCACCATGTTTTGTCCATAAAGGGCCATTAGAGGACTTCAATGCTGTATTAACTTAAGAGTTCCTATCTCTTCCCTATCCTCAATAGACTATCTGCTTTGCTGTCAGCCCTAGCTTCAAAATTACATCAGAATCTATCAATGCCATATCTGACATGGTCTTCTCCATATCATTGCTCAAGAGCCCAAAAATGCTCCATATTCCATTTATCCTCAAATGTGCTTTTATATAGAGTTGTATTGCTGTATTCAAAAAGATCAAATTACAGATTGATATACATCTAGAGGTTGTGATGGCAGTCATCATTGACATCAACAAGCAACTCAAGTATGGTAGATCTGACAAGAATTCTGAAGCATAGCAGATGTTTAGGAGAGATCCTACCTCTCTTTCTTTAGATGCCTTTTTGACCATCTGTGCTAAAAATGCAAAGGACAGAGACATTTTTGATCCAATCAGCTTGGCCAGCCATACTTGGGGCAGCATCAAAAATGTCAATTATTACATCTTTCTTAAGAACTATAGTTATGCTGAGGCAACTGACCTAGCTTAGCCAGCTATGGGCATTTGACCTGTAGAGTTGAAATTAGCAGACATAAAGCAGTCCAACAGACTGATTGCACTGCCTATGCATTATGTGGCTTTTTATTATCTCACATTACATAGTTGCCTTATTGAAAATCAATAGATGCTCTTAGGTAGGGAAAACATGGAACATGTCAGGACATTGAGTAATAAAAGGTTTAAAATGATTAAGATGCAAATCATTAAATTTTTTCAAGAGATCTCTGATGATTTTAATGCCAGCAAGCTTCAGGAATGCCAAGTTGCTCTGCCTGAAGCATAGGATGACTTTTAAAATTCATTGCTGAATAGAATTCAGATCACTTCATACTAATGCTATGTTGACTGGTATCTTGATTCATTCCAGGCCACAAAGCATTCATCTTCAAATCATGAAGTTGATGCTGTTGAACTCTCCACTACACACATTTCACTTGCACCAGACATATATAGGAAAGGCTGAAGAGCAATCAAAACAAGAACAAAACTGTGGTAAGTGTATGGAGTGGTATGTTTGTATGAAGCTGTCTGCTAATCCTCAATTGTAGGTATCACCCAATGCCAGCATCACTGTCAGGTCTATCTGTCTATATAATAACATACTTTACTTTTTGCATATACATAAATAATGTATTGTACTGTGGCTCACTGATTAGATTATGTAAATAAGCCTCAAGATTGAATGAAGCAATCATCATATAAATACTACTGAGTTTCAGAGTGGTTTATTCTCTTGTGGTAATGCTTACATCTAGAGTGATCATAGCTCATGGCCATTATAATGTCTCTGGCTCCTAATGGCATTAACCTGTCAAGGCCAAGTTTGGTAAGCAATGACCCTTATATGATAGCTTTTGCATAAAGACCACTTGAAGGGTTAGGTACTCATTCTCATCGCCCTCATTACTGTTCTTCCAGCATTTCATCTGATGCACTGTCGATACTATGCAAGTAGAAAAGGGAGATGTTGGTATACAAGGATGAATGAGGATAAAGATAAGAGTGACTGATAAATTGGCAATGGCTGTTGGGCATGCATAGTATACAAGATCACAAGAATAAGGACAAGCAGCAGTAGCAGGAAATACAAAAGAGATAATAAGCCCAAGCCAAAAGACCTGTCCCTTAAAAAGTCCAGGAATAGTCAACATCCTAGCAGCATGGTACTTCTTGACATGCTCAGGCTATTTCAACTTCTCTCAACAAAGAGATGATCTGCTATCATACTTTCTTGCACTTCCAATGCCTGCCAGACCCCATGGTGTTACAACCCTCATATGGAACCTAACTTTTTCCCTTCATTGATAGTATTTTTCACAATCATGTAACTTGATATTCATCACATAATCAGTCATGTAACATCATGTGACCTTATCATAGTATAGATGACATCATAGGGCTAGACTGCCACATGTACACCTCATATATGGAAATACTCCCACAGTTGTGTGAATACTCTAACCTTATATAGCATATACTAGTAACTCTTATCATAGTAGTACCGGCCCTACAGTGGTCTGTGTGCATGTTTTCATAGTATATATACTTGAATATATCAACCAGCAGACCTTAGTCTGTTCTGGTTAATTCCCTCCTAGCCTATACAGATCTCTATAAGTGTTTGTCTTGTTGAGATGACCTAGTGATTGCTAGTAGTTGCTCTCATAAAAACAAACTCTCTTCTCACTACCTCACCTCACTGGCACTGTTATGTGCCTCCACTACCCACTTTTCTCTATACCTCATCTTATAATTGAACCCCAGACTTAAGGAGAATACTCGATTGCCAGAGATAAGGCACTAGCTGGACAGCAGCTGGTTACTTTGTTACCATAGAAGGAATAGCACCTTCTCTCCATGCTATCCATATATTCATTTGGCATCACTTTGATTCACATTGTCAGAGTAGACCATATTTGAGTGGACCCTTCTGACCACTGAAAAATAAGAATCCATGGACAGCAGCTGGTTACTTTGTTATCATAGAAGGAATAGCACCTTCTCTCCATGCTATCCATATATTCATTTGGCATCACTTTGATTCACATTGTCAGAGTAGACCATATTTGAGTGGACCCTTCTGACCACTGAAAAATAAGAATCCATGGACAGCAGCTGGTTACTTTGTTACCATAGAAGGAATAGCACCTTCTCTCCATGCTATCTATATGTTCGTCCAGCATCACTTTGGTTCACATTGTCAGAGTAGACCACATTTGAGTGGACCTTTCTGACCACTAAAAAATAAGGATCTATTCTTTGGTGCATATTGGATTAGCACAGCAGAGCATACTATGCAAATCTTGCATTGCAATATCTACAAGTTAAAGAGTTGCAGTCTCAGCATACTAAAACATCAGCCATAGCCAGAGAAAACCTAGTTCCCCCTACTCATACTCAACACTTGTGAAGTTACTGTGTGACCACGATGCATAGGAGTTTTTCTTTTAGCACTTGTTTATGGACTTTTTAGACCTCTACAGTGACTACTGGTGTGCCATGAGAAACAAAAACTATATTGCAATATCTACCAACATCTCTGAATGCCTTCCTATTGATGAAGACTTCGATCCCAATGATACCATAGTAAGAGACACCTTTTATACAATAGAATTTGCCCCCAACTTCCCTGACTAGCTCCAGCATGAATTCCTTGAACATTGCCTCGACTGTGCCCCCATACTAATCAACGATGTAACCAACTTCTACCAATCACATATCAAATTCAACTATAATGTCAGACCACAGCCACCTCTTTAATGTTCCCTCACTCCTGGACATACCCATGGTATCTACCACATCTCTCCATGGCTCCAGGAGAGAACCCATTGCCATACTCACAGATCAGCTCAAGTTGCTGATAGAGTGCTTGTCAACTATGCTAGTTAGATTAGAAGCAGCCAAGTCAAAGGCTAAAGACCTCCAAAACCAGCTGGACCAAGAGTGCCAGGAAAGGGCAGAGGAGGCAAGCAAAAGGCCAATAATAACAAGTGAGACATTCAAGAAGGTGGAAGTAGTAAAAGACCCAGGAATATTTGATAGGTCCTACTTCAAATTCAACAAGTGGTGGACCAAGATGCTTGTGTTTAGAGAAATGAATCTCAGTGTATTTAGAGAGCACAAGGTCAATGGTGAGAAGAACTAGAACCTTGCTGTTTTCTCCTGCATTAGCACCAAGGGAGATAAAGACAAAAATGGTGCAGGTGCCTGGGTGCACACAGAAATCAAGAAGCACTGCAACCTGGATATTCCTTGGCTTTGCTGGCAGGAATTGGAAAAACTGCTAGCATAAAGATTCCACATTGGCAATGAGAAAGATATAAAGTTATTTAATACCTATTGATCACTATTGATAATTACTAATCACTACCATAAAGGTAAGATTAGTACTACTAGCCTCTATACTCAAGAATATCTTGAGTCTATATTCTAGTACTGTCAAGCAGTATTGAGAGGCATCACAAAAGGCTCATAATACCTGCCCTAAACACCTAATCAGTAGACTGATTACACTTAGATAACTAGATATAGAACCTACAGATTTAGATTATTCAATGATCTACACTATAGAAAATATGTTAATATAATACATCTATTATTAACATATTGTTATCTACATATATACATGTAAATACTGTAGAACTAGTATTATATAAGGCCACTACAAGTGACCTAGATAAATACAAGCTATTTTCTTTGAATATCTTATCTATTGTGACTGCTGACTTCTCAAATACTAGTAAGTTTCATATTAAGTTTTTTTCTCTCATTGCATAATTGCACCCAAGGGGATTATCCAAATCTCTTTATCATCAACTCCTTGATCAATATCTCTAGTCTTAAGGTCAATTGGAGAATCTTTAGTGACTGTTGGCTCTTAGTTGCTTGCTCTTCTCCCAGTTCCCAGGTTGTGGTTTTCAATGTCAAGGCTGCTCACCACCATTCTCCTCTCAACTCAGAGGACCAACATCTTGTTTATATCAAAATAGACTTTGCACAGGCCACTAAAATCTTTCTTGACTATTGTGCTTTTTTTTGGCAATGCCTCCTCTTCTTTCCTTTTTGAATGCCTTGCTAATGGCATTACTTACATTTACTACTTCAAGAGTGTGGATAATCTTACCTATTAGTTAGACAACTTCATAAGTTTTTTTCATTATCTATTCACTTATCTTCCTAATAGCTCTTATTCCTTCAGCTATCATGAGTCTTTACTCTACTTCATTACCAATATACTAGATTGGCCTTGATCCCTCTTGAAGTGCCTCCTATTCAACACATTCTTCCCTTACTCCAGCTTCTCCTGGGCTCTCTTAAACAAAACAGTTTGCATTTCAAACAAGAAAAAAGCCAAGTACCTTGCCTGCATCAGCTTTTGGGTGCTTGGTGCCTCTATCTTGCTTAAGAAGTGTCATTTTATTGTAAAATGCCTCCAATACTGCATGCTCATTTTGTCAAAGGGTCATTCCTGCCTTTTTTTCTTGTTCCACCTCACTTCTTTATTCAGAGCTTTCAAAATCTTTTGTTTAGCATCATATTTCCCAATTTGCTTTAGCAGATATTTTCTGATGGCACAATCACCTTAATATAGCCTGGTACAGCTGTACAATCTCCATCTCATCTGATCTTCTCTCTATCTCCCATCTTCATTGATGCTTCTATCTCTTTCAGCATCAATTTCCTCTTAAACAAGTGCTGGCTATCCTAGCATCTTCTAGATGATTGGAAGCTGAATGGTTGTGACATTGATTGGGTGAAGATAATTGTTGCGAACATTGTCGTAACCTAACTTTGCCCTTAGTCTAGGGTTCCCCATCTGGTATTCCCCCTTTCCAAACATAGCTGTGCGCTTATTCCAGCGCTTCTCCCTTGGTCACATGACAGCTATCGTGGCGAGTACTATTTACTATTGTTTACCTTTTTATAGACGCCCGGCCTCTTCACCTTTCATCAGCCGATGATCTCATCTATCAATCTTGCCCTGCATCTTGTATCTTGATAGATCTCGATTGCATCTCGATCTTCCTTTCATATATCTATAGATCTGCCACACCTCATGGTACATGGCCCTCTTTCATTGTTCTCATGGTCCCTGGCATCTCTTCCATTCTGCCATATCACGTTGTTGCCTCACAGCTTTATCTATCTCCTTATAGTATGTGCTGGCCCTCATGTCATGATCCGTGCACTCTGTAGCCATAGTATATATAGTATGAAATCACCGATAGCAAGATCCCAGTCTTGTTATATTTGGCTTACGTCCTAGAACCCCTTTGGGTCCCCTAGTGATCCACTTACCGTCTGTGACTCCTTAAAAGCTATTTATCTTATCTTCAAGACTACCATCAACAGGATGTATTCGTAGGATCTAATCTACAAGCAGTCCCTATAGACATGTAATCCAGCACGTAACCCCATTCCTAACCCTAATCTTTTGACCACTCGATAGCTACCGCTTCAATAATAGCAATTGATCTAGGCCTGTGTTATAAATTCTTCCATTGGAACCTAATTTTTTCTCTTTTTATTCTTTTTTTCATGATTGTATAACTTGATATTTATCTCATAATTAGTTATATGACATCACATGACCTTATCTCTTATCTATAATATCATAGCATATAATAAATGCATATATGGAAATATTTCCACAACTATGAGATCAATATAGATATATATAGTATATATTACCAGTAAACTTAGTAATAGCAGCCAGCCCTAAACTGGTCCATGTACTTGCATGTAACCTATATAAATCTACAATACAATATCAGCAGACCTTAGTTTATTCTGATTAGTTTCCCTCTAGCCTATACAGAGTCCCTTTTATAATTTGTCTTATTGAAGTAACCAAGTCAGTTATTGGCTTTAGGTTGCTTTCAGCCCACATATGCTCATTTATTTGAGCTTTCATAATTGTCATTTAGTCTTCTTCTCAGACAACTATGACATTGTGGATGCATTCTCCTTAGGTAGATGGAATCTTCACCAAAATGAGATCCTTTAATATATTATCTTTAATTTTCATGATTATAATATCTAAGTAGAGTGGATTGAGTTCACTGCAAACATTGCTGACTCTATCTCATGCAGTCTGTTTCCTTTCTCCCTCTCTCATCACCCCTACTCTTTAGCCTCTACTAGTTTACTTAAAAAAATTGGTAGTCTTCACTTAACTAGTTTTCTCCTATGTATTTCTAAGATGTTGATACATTATTTTTCATATACTCATTGGTATTCATTGTGTTTGGCATGCTTCATTCTCATTGCACATATTTAATACTCTACTTACCTCCACTATTGCTTTCATACTTATCTAGGACTTGCTTGTTTACAGTCAAGTATTCACCTTTTTATTCCATTCTTCTTCCAGAGTTGACTTGGCTCTGTCATGTGCCTGGGCTGACTGAACCTCTTTTAAATACCAGGCTTTCCTGGGCATATTTTTGCACTTCTATAACTCTGAACATGTTCCCACCAACCTGCATCTCCCTACCAGTGAAGAACTTCTCTGGCATTTTGTAGCCTCCAAAATTAGCTTAATCAGTGCCAGCCTGTGACAGTTAAAGGTTATCTTGCAGCAATTAAGGCCTGGCATGTTATCAAAAACAGCCTTGGCTTGGCTCATTGTGCCTATGCTATATTCTCAATAGCATTATGAATATGGTGCCTTTTTTCTCATGATTGCGCAACTTTGCAAATCATCTCAACTTGGAATGACTAAGTCCCATTTGCTGACAGAACTGTTCCACTTTAATACGAGGCAATGCTTTGGTGAGCAGATCAGTAGTCATATCACCAGTGGGAATATAAGTAGGAGCAATGGAGCCTTGGTCGACCACATCGCGAAGCCAAAACCAAGAGAGATCCAGCTGCTTCATGTGACCATGGTGTTCAGGATGTTTCGCCACCTGGATAGCGGATTGATTGTCCATATATATATCACCGATGCGCTAGTCAGTGCAAAACCGAGTTCTTGAAGCATTTTGCGCATCCAGACAATCTCTTTACCAGCTTCACAAGCAGCCATATACTCGGCCTCAGTGGTGGATAAAGCAACAATAGATTGGCGCTTCGACATCCAAGAAACAGCGCCTGTCCCCATTTTGACGACATAGGCTCCAGTAGTGTGTCCAGTGTCCTTGCAACCACCATGGTTGGCATCTGAATAAGTGGTGAACAGCTGAGGCATGGAAGGATCTGGAGCATAAGTGATGGAATAGTCCATAGTGCCTTTGATATACCGAAATGGATGCTTGACAGCGTTCCAATGGGCTATGCCTGGATCCGAAGTGAATGAGGCTAGCTGGCCAACAGTATAGGCGATGTCGGGACGAGTGGTGCAAGAGAGATACTGTAAAGAGCCAATGGCACCACCATAATCGACTGAATGCATGAAAGTGCGCTCCTCAGTGTTTCTAGGACTCTGATCGCGTGACAGGCAGATACCAGGAGTCATGGGAGTGGAAACAGGGTTAGAATCAGCCATACCATAGCGAGCAAGCATCTCAATGCAATACTGAGGTTGAGAGATTGTTAGGGATCATTTGGAACGATTTCGATCGATTTTGATGCCTAACAACTCTGTGGTAGGCCCCAGATCGCGCAGTTTGAAGTGACCACTAAGATCAGTGATGGCCTGGTTGATAGCTGGCAAAGAAGTCGAGGCAAATGTCATATCGTCAACAAAGACTGGAAGAATGATGCGCACATCTGCGCGCACAAAGATATAGACTGCAGCATCTGAATAGGTCTGCTTGAAGTCCATAGCCTCGAGAGCAGCGCGCATCTTGCGATTTCAATGGTTTCCACCTTGTTTAATGCCATAGAGCGACTTCTTCAGCAAACAAACTGTTGCACTTTATGATTGCGCACTATTTGACCTTAGTCACCATTGTGAGTCACTTGGTGTGCCTGTGACACATTGTGCCTACTTGGTTCCTGTTCTGTTCCTGTCAGCCATATATGGCGCATTGTTGTTATGTATTGTTGTTATGTACACGTTCTCTAAGTACCTGCGAGTCCGCTGTCACTTCTCTTCAGTTTCTGACATCGAACTCCAGGTATGTAATGTCCGCTTCATAGCAATATCATTAGTGTCTGACATCGGACTCCAGCAGCACTATTCAGCTGTTTAACACAAACCGTCTCTTTCGAGTTCCCTTGAGCAAAGCCTTCAGGTTGCTCCATATAGACGTCACAGTCCATGTCACCATTGAGATAAGCATTGGAGACGTCAACTGACCACAAATAAAGGTCATGGATAGCTGCTAAAGCAAGAATGATGCTCAAAGTGGGCAGGCAGCCATATCAGCCTCTTCTTCCTTAGAGTCATCTGGGTTGTCTGCTAGCTGTCCAGGACTCAGCTTCCACCAAGCACAAGGAGGTTGGTGGTTTCTAGTGGGCAAGCAAGCCCCAATACTAACTAGAGTATCTGGTCTAGGTGGTGGAGTAGCTGGTTGATCCTCAGGTAGCTGTACAACTGGAATTGGAGGAGTTACTGCCTCATCAGCATCGAGGTCATTAGGGCCCCCCTGAAGAGGCAGTATCTCTGGATAAATCACTGCATCATCCTCAGAGCCGTCCTCGAAGATATCAGGTGCTGAATTGGATGGAATGGGTGCAGTGGGCAATTGAGCATTTGCAGGGGGTGAGGTAGGAATTTGCACACTGGCATCGCGCTCGTCACAATCTGCGCGTTCAGAGATGATGGTGCACTTTGTGGTCGGATTATAGAATTTCCAACCTTTACAGTGAGGTGCAAAACCGTTGCAATGCCTAACCACAAACTGGGGCGCGAAGCGCCCCGCAATCATCTGTGGGAATTTCACTTCGCTTTGGTGAGAACAAATAAAGAGCAAACCCTTGGCTACAACATTGCCTCCTGGGTCATGTGATTATGTTCACACACTGTCAAGATACATCCA
>JBBPMT010000125.1:0-27477 GCA_038090455.1 Garcileccinum viscosum
TATTTGATTTACTTGATAAATTACTAAATATAAACTGTTATTTTGAGTCAATTATTTGCACAGTATATTGGTTAATATATTTTTTAATTTGATAAATGATTTGATATGTTGTTGAATAATATAATGTATATTTTATATAAAAATAATGAATATGTTGAATACTATGGTCTTTCATAAAGAATTATGGTAAATTATGATATATATAGCTATAATTTTGATAATTACTCTTTTTAATACAAGGGACTGAAAAATCTGAGGTTTTTAGAGAATTCTGGATAATATGAATAATATCTAAATTATCAAGAATATATAAGAATTATGGGACATTTTGAGCAATTACCTAAGGGAAGGTTTTCTTGATGTTTTAGCCTGCTGAGCATTGCAACAAAGAATGGATTCGATTCTCTTATTACCATTATTACCACTCCTACCCACTACTATAGTATGCTGCACACTACTACACCTCACAGAGATCACTAAGGAAGGAGAGAAAGATTATTTCAATGAAATTAGTGGATACTTATTGAGAATTGAACTCAGGTTGGGAAATGCTGAGTTCCCACTCACATGATTGCCATTCATTGTTGGTATCTAGCACTTTTTGATCTGAGTTTGATTCTCAATAAGTACCCACTATTTTGGTAATAAATACCTTTTCTTCTCTCACCATTATTGCATGCATAGCATACTACCATATGTAAATAAAAACGATGTAGTAGTGCATTAAATATAGTGGTTTAGTATCAAAATAAGGCAATATTGTTGTCATTGCTAATGTATAGTTAGCTATGCTCTGGCTACAAAGACAAACAACTGATCTGCGAAGTCATACTGCTTGTTAAGAGCTAAAAAGTCAGAATTTCCAGCATGTATCCACCAATGCCTTCTTCACTCATCCATAATGACATTATATATGTAGCTTCATAGGTCATTGGTCTCCAGGATCATGCTTCTTCATGCTGTCACTGAATCCCATTTCCACCACCACATACAAAGAATAATGAAATAATAAAAGTGGGCAGTGAGTTTTACACAAAAGACTGCCAGTGCAAGTGTTAATTTTAGGATGAGTAGTTGCTAACATCATTCTATTGTTACTCCTTTTTGTGAATTGCAATGTTGTGATGGCTAACCATAATTATATATGTGAGCAAGGGTTAATCTTAGGTGGAGTTGTCAACATCATTTTATTGTCACTTACATTTGTGAGTTGTGAGTTGTGATCATTAATTTTTGATAATTGCATTGCATAGACCTTTATTAAAAACAACAACCAATATCATGAACAAATGAATATTAACTTTACACAAAAGAGTTGAGTTGATATGATAGACATGAGTGATGGTCCCTATAATCATAACTATAGCTTAGACCTTTATTAAAATCAACAATATAGACTTGAATAGCTCTCTTTGCAATTTACATGAGTTCCAAATGAGTGCTGCAGTTATGGAGTGATGGATTACCTTAAATGGTAGTCTTGTTGTGAAGACTAATGATTGTAGGCAGGTAGTTATTTGCTGATGAGTTCCAGCCTTCACACCCTGCATTTCCACAGATAGTTTACAATGCTATTATAATTGTCTCATATTGTATAAAAGTGATTGTTCTGCTGATATCTGGAAAACAACTATTCTCACAAATCTCATAGTGATTGTTTCTACCAACAATGGATAATGTTCTCAGCCAATGTGCAATTATGGATGTTAGTGTCAAGTTTCCTGTAGTTGAGCTGATTCTGAGCCTCGTATCACTTCTGCATAGATTTTTTTTGCCTTGCTTATTTTTGCCTTGCTATTCTTAGCACCCACTAATCAATCACTGACTTATTATTAACCTCCCTTTGGCAATTTTGCTGCTCTTTTTTCCAAGCATCCTATAAAGAACGAACTGCCTAGACTCCTAATCAAGCAAATTGCCCTTGAAGTTTTTGGCTTCTCCAAATATCCTGTAGAGAACAACCTGCCTGGTTCCCCTATCAAGTATATTACCTCTATAGCTATTGGCCACCTGCCTAAGTGTCCTGCAAAGAATGACCTATCTAGTCCCTATCAAGCATATCACCCCTGTAGCCATTGGCCACCCACCTAAATGTCCTGCAGAGAATGATCTACCTGGTTCCCTTATCAAGCATATTATTTCTATAGCCATTGGCCATCTACCTAAGCATCTTGCAAAGAATCACCTGCCTAGTCCCCCTATCAAGCATATCACTTCTGTAGCCACTGGCCACCTGCCCAAGCATCCTGTAGAGCATGACTTACCTGGCCCTCCTATCAAGCATATCACCTCTATAGCCATTGACTCTCCATCTAAGCCTTGAGCAAAGAATAAGCTCCAGGATGCTCCCATCAAGCATATTGTGGTTAGAGTCTTTTTTAATCCATCCAAGCATCTTGCTCACTTCAGCTCCATCCATAAGCATACCACAGTTTATCACCTGCACTCCACTTCATCTAGTCAAAATGCCCTATCCACTATCTTACAAAAAAATGAAAGAATGTTGTATATTGAGTGTCCTGTAAGTTTCTTCAGTCATTCAAATCTATACTATATGACTCATGTTTTCCATAGTCTCAGAGGTCCATCTGGTGATACTTCCCAACTAAGCTATTCTTTAATATGATGGAAGAACTTGGTTTATCTGATTTCTGCTTCTTGTTCCAAGTTTGCTGTATTTTTGCTGAGGTTGCATGTTTGCAATACTTGCTATTGACAAAGTTTCTGGGTCTCAACAAAGACAGTTGGCAGATACTGGATCCTACATACTCTGAGGCCCTTCTCATCTGGAGGCATTCAAAATCATTTGAAATTCCTTGAATTCTATGGATCTCTATTCCTTGCAGAGATTCTCAATTCTTCAAGGCAGTAAATCTATATATTCAATCTTTAAAGAATATAGGCATCATATTGTTACAAACTTCCTCCTTAACCAACTTTTCTATTTTATTCTCTTCATTTTCTCAATCACATGACTTGATATTCATCACATGACTTTATCACTTATCTATGACATCATAGTATAGAACCATATACAATAACCTTGTTTATGGGAATACTCCCATACTCATGTGAGCACTATAACCATATATAGCATACATTAGTAAGTACCATCATAATAGTACTGGCCCTACAGTGGTTTGTGCACATCATGTAACAGTATATATACTTGCAATACAATAACCAGCAGATCTCAGTCTGTTTTGGTTAGTTTCCCACTAGCCTATACATGTCCTCCTTTATAGTTTGTGATTATTGAGGTGGCCTAGTCCCTGTGGCTATTGGTTGCTTTCATAAGAACAGACTCTTCCTACTACTCCACCTCACTAGCACCATCACATGCCTCCACTACCCACTCTACTCCTACATCGTCATACATGGCTCCCAGCATCAAGGGATAGTCTCTGTTATGCTGGGCGTCGAATATAACTCCAAGTTTAGACAAGAATCTCACGAAGAGTCCGTCAAGTCTAGCTTGGTCGAAAGAAGGGTCTCTCTATCTTGCGTGCGCACACCAAGAGCTCGAGGCAGCTGAGAATCGACGCTGAATTGCGTAGAACTAGCTAAGGAATATACACCATCGTGCTATGGGTATTTATAGAGGAAAGTGCGATGCACAGACCAAGCTATGTCGTAGCAGTGAACAAGAGGAAGACATAAAGGGAAGATCAAGATGGAATATGATGGAATCGCATGGAAGGGAAAATGAGTCATCCGCAGTAAGAATGAGTCCAAAGCTGCAGAAGGCTATGCATACAAGATAAGAAGATAAGGCAATAAGGCGATACAAAGATAAAAAGATAAGGCGATAAGGCGATACAAAGATAAGAAGATTGGAAGTTAGTCCAAGGGCAGAGGAAGACTAAAAAGAAGGGAGCCATCGGCTGAAAGGAAAAGAGATGAATCAATGTGAGAGAAAGAAAAGGGATGGGACAATGAAATGGTACAGCCCTCAGGAACGATGTCAACTGTAACATTACCCCGTTCATACCTTGGAGACTCCGACTCCAACATAACCCTAAGTCGAATGTCCGCCAGAATTGTGTTCAATGGCATTGTCAATGTCGCGGTCCTCCTCGTTGAATGATTCACTGCAGAAGGGACAGTCAGATTCGAGATGTCCGACGGTCTCGCAGAGTCGACAGAGGTGGATGGTTGGACAGGTGTGAGCTGGATGTCCCCGCCTATTGCAAAGCCCACATCGATAAGCCATGCATTGAATGTAAGTGTGGTCCTGGCTGGCACAGACAGGACAAGGAGGTCCAGGGGTCGTCTCAGTTGAAGGTGAATTTCCCCGATTATTCCGTGAAGCTGTGGAGAAATGAGGAGGGGGAATAGGGATGGGTTGGTTGATGATGACTGGGGAAGAAGTGGTTCCAGTTGGGCGAGGATAGGGCTGTCCAGGGATAGGATGACGGGAGGAGACACGTCGTTGATGACTAAGGGAAGGAGAGGTGGGTGAGGAATGAGAGGCTCTGGAGGAGGTAGGGCTCGATCGGGGCGGAGTTGGTTCCAGAACGACTGGGACGAGCGAGAGGGTAGGTGTCCCCCGACGAGGGGGAGCGGTCTGAAAGGGCTGGCTGGTCTGGGGAAAGGTGTCTCGATCGGGTGGGAGAGGAGGAACATTTTCGTCGGTCTCAAATGGGGAAGGGAAGGGAGAAGAATGTTCTCGAGTGACGTCAATGTAGAGGCGCCATTGCCGGTTGGTGAGGGATTTCCAGTGAGGACAAAGAACATCCCAGAGACAAGAGGGGTGAAGAGACGCAACAGCGTCTGAGAATCCGGAGTCTACTAGAATGGAGAGGGTGTTGGAGTGAAGGTCCATTAGTCCTTGGCGAACGGCAGCATGTATCATAGAAGAAGAGGAAGAATGAGAGATAGAATTATAAGAACGAAGGCGAAGGTACGTATAGTAAAGTCGAATCCCATTATACAAAGAGGCGTGTGGAAGTGAAGAAGAAAACACATTCTGTTCCAAAGTAAAGAGGAGATCAGGAGTTTCAAGAACAGCAGCAAAAAGAGCATCATGAATATGAGGAGGGAAAAGGTTCGGGATAACAGGAAGGCTGGGGTAAGAGAGGCCAAAAGTGCGAGAGTAGGAAGAAGGCGGCGTGTTACGACGGGTGGGATGGCGAGGCATGTCAGGGTGATGGGGAGAAATCTTTAGGGTGATGAGCTTTATATGCGGAGAGGAGGGAGGCGGTGTTAGACAAGTTCCGTTCTGGTTCCCTTGTGTTTTCTGAAGAAGGCCATCCTTTCCATGACACGAGGTACTGGCAATGGCCACGAGTTCCTCTGTGGGAAAGAATTTGCTCCACTTCGTATTCTTCTTCTCCATCGATCTGTTCTGGAGGAGGAGATAGGAAGTTCAGGCTGTGTTCTGGGGTTTCCCGATAGGACGATAACTTGGAAGTGTGGAAGACGTCGTGGATACGCCATGTAGGGGGAAGTTTGAGGCGGTATGATACGGGCGATAAGACCTGGGAAATTTCAAACGGTCCTTCTCGCTTAGGAGAGAGTTTTCGAGAGGGGTAATAAAAGTGGAGGTTCTTGTTATCAAGCCAGACTTTATCTCCGACTTTCCAAGGAACAAAGCAGGACGAGATGCGTTCTTTCATGAGGCGCTGGGCATGTTCATGAGCATCAAGGGCTTCTTTCCTTGCTTCGGATAAGAGGGATAGGCGAGATTCGAGATCGGGGAGGAAGGTTTTGCCGATAGGGGGGTAGGCACGGGGTTCATAGCCAAGGATGAGTGAGAAGGGAGTTTTACCGGTGACGGAATGAATGGAAGAGTTGTGGCAGAATTCTGCCATAGGAAGAAGGTTGGCCCAAGCATCAAGCTTTCCTTTGCAAAAGATGCGGAGATAGGTCTCCAGTTCCTGGTTAACACGTTCGGTCTCTCCATCAGTTTGAGGATGATAAGTGGAGGAGAGAGCAAGGTCATATTTCAGGAGGCGCGCTAGTTCTCGCGCAAAGGCAGAAGCGAACTGAGGACCGCGATCAGAAATGCATCGATCATGAAGACCATAGTGAGGAAAAATATGTTTAAAGAATAGAAGGGCGACGTCAGCGGCAGAGGAGGTTTTAAGACAAGGGAGGAAAATTACCCCCTTAGTAAGCCCATGGTCGACCACGACCAAAATAGAATCAAAACCAGAAGAAAGAGGAAGATCGGTGACAAAGTCCAGAGAGATCTGTTGAAAGGGACGAGTAGCAGAAGAAAAAAGCGGGAAAAGAGGAGGAGCGGAAGGATGGGTATTAACTTTGGAGGCCTGACAAGTGGCACATCCAAGAACGAAACGACGAACAAAAGTAGAAAGACCAGGCCACCAATAGTCGCGAGCGACCAGGTTCTGGGTGCGAAGAATACCACCGTGACCCCCAGAGGGAGATTCATGGCAGGAACGAACAATATTGCGACGAAGGGGTTCAGGAACAAAAAGACGATGACGAAAATATAAAAGACCATCGGAAAAATTCCAATCAGTGCGGGAAGCACGAGGAAGAAGAGAAGTACCCTCATTGAGGGCGGACAGAGCAGCAGAAGCAAAGGGATCAGAAGACGTAAGAGAAGAAAGTTTGGAAGTGATGGCGGTATCTAGAGTGCGAACAAAAAGAGTGTCAGGGAGAAGAGTGATGTCAGCATTATCCGAGGAGGTGTCTACATCGTTGCGACGAGAAAGAGCATCGGTGGGGGCCATGGCGGAGGCAGGGAGGTGGTGGAAGGAGAGGTCGAAGTCTTGGAGAAAGAATTGCCAATGAGCATGTCGGCGAGAAAGTTTGCGAGGTTGGCGGAAGTAGGTCAAATTCTTATGATCAGTGAGGATGGTAACAGGGAGACCAGTTCCCTGGAGATAGTGACGCCATTCTTCAAGGGCATGAATAACAGCCAGGAGTTCTCGATCATAGATGTCATAGTTCCGCTCTGCTGGAGAGAAGGTGCGGGAGAGATAGGCATAGGGATGAAGGTTGCCGTTCCCATCGGGTTGCATGAGTACAGCACCAGAAGCCGTAAGAGAAGCATCAGTCATGACAGTGAAAGGACGAGTGACATCAGGCATAGCGAGGACGGGTTTGGCGAGGAAAGTGGATTGGAGTTGACGGAATGCCGCTTCACAAGCGGGGGACCAATCCCAAGATACATCTTTCTTGGTGAGATCAAGGAGAGGGCGAGCTAAAGTGGAGAAGTTGGGAATAAATTTGCGATAAAAGTTGCAAAAGCCGATGAAGGATCGAACAGCTTTGACCAATCGAGGAGGGGACCATGTTTCGATGGCGGAGAGTTTAGTGGGGTCCATCTGTAAAGACCCAGCCTTGATAACAAGACCTAGGAATTCTACTTCGGATGCGGCAAAGGCGCATTTTTTCAACTTGAAATATAGTTTATATTCCCGGGCACATTGGAGAACTTTGCGGATAAGGAGCCAATGTTGGGATAGATCGTCGTTGTGGATTAAGAAGTCATCCATATAGATGATAAGCCATCCTTTGGTGATGTAATCTCCAAAAATGTGCTGCATTAGGGCTTGGAACGTAGGAGGAGCGTTACAGAATCCGAAAAACATGACATTGGGTTCGAAGAGGCCTTTGGGAGTGATGAAGGCAGCTTTCCAGCGATCTTCTGGGCGGATAAGGACATTGTTATATCCCCAACGAATGTCGAGCTTGGTAAAAATGGTGGAAGGACAGAGTTGGTCAATGAGGTCAGAGATACGGGGGAGTGGGTAGGCGTTCTTTATGGTATGTTCATTGAGGTAATGATAGTCTTGACAAGGGTGGAGGGTACCATCTTTCTTTGGTACGAAGAAGAAAGGGGAAGCTTGAGGGGATTTCGAAGGGGAGATCTTTCCAGAAGCAAGGTTTTCTGTGATGAATTCTTTGCACGCTTCTCGTTCCTTCGGGTTGAGAGGGTATACTTTTGCCACTTTCGGGACGAAAGAATCTTTCAACTCAATGGCATGGTCGAATGGACGAGACGGGGGAAGTGTTCCATCGGGAGGTTTCGCGAAGACGTCAGCGAAGGAAGCGAGTTCAGGAGAAAGGGTAACTTTTTCCTTTTCTTGAGCCATAGCGAGCTCAGTGGCGATAGTGGTTTTTTGAATAGAGAGGGAGGAATTGGTGAGGTATCTAACCAAATATCATTGGGAGAGAGCGGCGGGATCGTCTTTTCGAGAAGACAAGGGGCGGTCAGGAATAGAGACGACACCCGTTCCCCAATTGATGTTTGGATTAGTGTCCTGCAACCAAGGTAGACCCAAGATGACTGCTTCCTTTCCGCAATTGATCACAAAGAAATCTCGAAATTCTTCGTTTTCTCCAATTCACAACAGGAGAGTCGTTTTCAGGCGAATAACACCACTTTGGTTGGGGGTTCCATCAACATTAGAGATGGCGAGGGGCTTGGGAATCTTTGATGTGGGGAAACAATGAAGTTGGACAAGAGAACAGTCGATGAAGTTGCCAGTGGCTCCACTATCGATAAGGGCGGAGGAGTCGACGATTTGTGCACCAGATTTGGCCATTAAGGATATGGGAATACGGATTGATTTGGCATGAGGGGTGGTACAAAATCCAGGTGCAAGATGGTGAGGAGAAGTAGACGTCGTACTAGTTCTCCTTTTCAAAAACCCTCTTCGCTATCAGAGGTTTCGGTGGTGGTGGTGGCAACAGAGACTTCAGGGGATTCCTCTACTGGTTCTTCCTCATATACTGTGCGGAGTACCTTAAGGATCTCTTCCTTGGAGACGTTTTGGTCCACAACGATCTGGTTGATGTACTTCCCAAGAGCTGAGGGAGCTTTAGGAGTGCAAGGAGTGGAGCGAGGAGAGGAGGAGGACGAGGATGACGGAACTGTTGAAGAGGAATTATGGTTACTGGCTCGGCAGCCAACCTTATGACAAACAAAACAACGATTCTGCTGAAAATGACGAGCTTTTTCAATAGGGGAGAGGCGAACGGCATCAATGTCCATGGCGTTAGGATCCTTAGCAGGACGAGAACTGTTAAAGTATCCTCCTCGACCGGAGGTGATGTCAGCGATGCGGCGTTGCTGGGCGTGGTACTTAGCCGCTTGCTCAATCCAGTCCTGGGCCTTAGTAGGCTGCGTCTGCTGGGAGAGAATCATGACGACAAGTTTGGGATCCATTCCAGAGGTGAGATGTTCAAGGAGGGTGGGTTCATCCGTGATGTTGGCCCGTTGGGCGAGGAGGCGAAATTCGGCGACATACTGTTGGAGTCCGCTATCCTTATTGCGGGTATCTTGACGGAGCGCATGAAGCTTTCAGCGAGCTTCAGAGGCAATGTTAAATGGGTAGAAGGTTGCTATGAAATCCTTCTTCAAACAGGCAAACGTCTTGTCGGTAGTAGGGATGGCACTATCATTTATCTTACCATACCAACCCTCAGCGAAGGGAACTCCATTCCCCTTGGTCATTTTGTTGAGAAGGACTAGGACCTTCACAGCATCGTCTGCATACACAGCAGCATTCATCGTAAAATAGGCCTTCATGGCCTGCAGCCAGTGGTTGGCATCTTTCGTTTCTCCCGAAAACGCATCAGGGAGACCAGCTTTTAGCTCAGGTCAGGACATGGCGGCAGCAGGTGGGGGGGACGGAGGACGAGAAGGACTGGGAGAAGGAGTGGGGGAGGTAGGGACACGAAAGCCGCAATAAGAGGTAGAGGATGAAATGTTGGGCGGTCTGCTCGGAAGCAGGAGGCGAAGGAAGAGCTAGTTCTTTTGTTATGCTGGGCGTCGAATATAACTCCAAGTCTAGACGAGAATCTCACGAAGAGTCTGTCAAGTCTAGCTTGGTCGAAAGAAAGGTCTCTCTATCTTGCGTGCGCACACCAAAAGCTCGAGGCAGCTGAGAATCGACGCTGAATTGTGTAGAACTAGCTAAGGAATATACACCATCGTGCTATGGGTATTTATAGAGGAAAGTGCAATGCACGGACCAAGCTATGTCATAGCAGTGAACAAGAGGAAGACATAAAGGGAAGATCAAGATGGAATGCAATGGAATCGCATGGAAGGGAAAATGAGTCATCCGCAGTAAGAATGAGTCTGAAGCTGCGGAAGGCTATGCATACAAGATAAGAAGATAAGGCGATAAGGCGATACGAAGATAAGAAGATAAGGCAATAAGGCGATACGAAGATAAGAAGATTGGAAGTTAGTCCAAGGGCGGAGGAAGACTAAAAAGAAGGGAGCCATCGGCCGAAAGGAAAAGAGATGAATCAATGTGAGAGAAAGAAAAGGGATGGGACAACGAAATGGTACAGCCCTCAGGAACGATATCGACTGTAACAGTCTCTTCACACTTGATAGCCAGAGTTAAGGCTCTACCTGTAATAGTCAGGCAGTTACTCCATTACTGTAGTTAGACTGCAACCAACTCTCCACTGCATCTATACACTTGTCTGGCGTCACTTCGGTTTGCATTGCTGGGGTAGATCTCAATCGAGAGGACCCTTCCAGCCACCAAAAAACAAGGATTAATCCCTTAGCGCATATTGGGTCAGCGCAGTGGAGACAACTGTGCAAACTATGCATTACAATATCTACGTGTTTAAGAGTTGCAGCCTGATCGAGCTAAATCAAGAGCCATAGCCAGGCAATCCCCGGTTCCTCCCTTGCCCTTGACATTCATGGAGATAGTGTGTGACCACAACGCATACAAGTTTTCTTTTACAGATTTCCCAGTATATGGACTTTTCCAACCTATAGAGTGATGATTGGTGTGCCCTCTGTAACAAAAATTACATTGTAATCTCCTCCAATATTTCAGAGTGTCTTCTTATCGACAAAGATTTTGACCCAAATGATACTATAGTTCATGACATTTCTTACACCCTAGAATTCACCCCCAACTTCCTTGACTGGTTGCAAAACTAATTCCTCGAACATTGCCTTGATAAAGCACCAGTCCTCATTAACAACAAAACCGACTTCTATCAAAGCCACATAGAATTCAATTACAATGACAACCGAAGGGTACTCCATGGACTCCATGGACTCCAAAATGCCAACCCCCACCATGAGCCACCATCACCTCAGCTTGGAAACAAGCAGTGGGCACCAACTTGCTGATCAGCTCGCATCACTAAGCGAGCTCTTGCAACAAATGATAGACCAGCTGACAGTGGCAGAACAAAGAAACCACAAATTAGAAGCCTGATTGGACCAAGAGCACAAGGAGAAAGAAAAGGATCACCCTACCACAAATAGTTTCAATGAACCTAAGTTGAAACGAGCCGAAGTAGTAAAGGACCCTGGACTGTTCGATGGGAGCTACAACAAATTTGATGAATGGTGGACCAAGATGCTGGTCTTCAGAGAAACCAATCTATCAATATTTGGTGAACAGAGACTGGGCAGGCAGAAAGACTGGAACCTCGCAGTTTTCTCACAGATAGGTGTTGACAGCGGAGAAAAAGACAAGAATGACGTGGGTACATGGGCCCGTACAGAAATAAGGAAGCAAAAAGATAACAATGTTCCATGGTTGTCTCTAGCCCAAATCAAGAAGTTACTAAACGGCCAGTTCTGCATTGGTAATAAAAAGGAAATAGCCACCTGGTGACTTATCGCCCGGAAACAAGGACGTAATGAGAGGACACAGGTCTTCCTCACACAATGGGTAGCCCTTTACAACCAAGCACAAGTAGAAAAAGGAACAGGAGTAATGCTTCTCAAACAATCTGTGCGGCAAGACATAGTCTGCCACATATTCATGCAACAAGAAAGGCCCGCTGGCCTCCATGCCTTCATTGGCATGGTACAAAAATATGCCAATGCCATCGAATTCTTTGAATCCAGGTTCCAAGTGAACCCATCAAGGCATGACCCCAATGCTATGGACATAGGTCGCACCACTACTAACAATCAAGAAGACATAGGCTGATCGACTCAAGGCTGCTATAATTGTGGCAAAGAAGGCCATTTGGCAAGAGATTGCAAAGCAAAGAGTACTGCATGTAATGAGTGCAGATTCTGCCAAGGTGGGCACCAAAAGGAATGCTCACAATTCAAATCCAAGAAAGTACATGCTGCAGCAGGAACTGCACTACCAAACAAATATGCTATACCCCCCCCCCTCCACTTGCAACTCTTTCCAACCCCAGACCAGCTAGGCAACCAAACTGGCAAGCCACTATACATGGAATGGACTTCAACGCCGCCCAAGCCTACTTCAAAGACCTTGAGGCACATCAGGGAAAAGAGTAGAGTTGACTATATTAGGTAATAGCTCAACTAATATGGACCCTAGTTTTATTTCATCTTTTGATACCACCTCAACCTTACATAATGTGTGGCTAATTAGACTACCATAACAATTAGTAATAGCAGGCCAGTTAGCCTGCTTTTACTACACTAGGCTGCGCTCTAGTAATACCCTCCAATAAATATCTTAAATCTCAAATAGTTAATCCATATGTAAGCCACATTATGGGAGTGGGAAGGTCAGTGCTGTGGCAGCTCAGCTAACATGGTACATCACAGTGCAGGACTTGGCACACCCCCGCCCCGCCACCAAATGTGCACGCTCATCATTCCACCACAGTGAGCTCAATGATACCCCTTGTGCTCATCAAATCACATCCATTTTCTTTCATTCTTTCACATAATGTACTTTAATTTGTAGTACTACTCTATACACAGCGCGCTTTGCACTATATGAGCGGGCGAGTACACTCACTGTCCTCCACAGTGATGAGCAGGTGGCAGTTGAAAGCAACCGTAGCCTATACAGCTAGGTCACCTCAACAATCACAGACTATGAAGGGAGCGTGGAAAGGCTAGGGGAATCTAACCAGAACAGACTGAGGTCTGCTGGTCGTTGCATTGCAGTTTATATACTATACATGTTGGTGCACGGACCAAGGTACTATCTACAATAAGCTATCTAGGATTACTATGTATGGTTAGAATGTTCTCACGAGTGTGGGAGTATTCCCATGAACGAGGTACACGCGTGTGGGTCTAGACTATGATGTCATAGATAAAGGATAAGGTCACGTGATGTCACATGACTGATCATGTGACGAATATCAGGTCACGTGATCGAGAAAATGAAGGAAATAAAATAGAAAAGTTAGGTTACAGAGGAGGTTCTTAACATTACCCCCCTTCTATGAGCGAGATTCCAGATTGCCTATGCTTCAGTGATGGATCCAGATGTGAAGTTTTCTTTTTTCGTGGTAAATAACGAATTGAATAGCTCACGGGCCATTTTCAATTTGCACAGTGCTGTGGGGTTTGCTTTGTGGAAGTCCACGATGGCTCCGCTAGCTGATTTCTTGAGATTGGTTGCCGATTCCCAAGTTCGGTCCAATTCGTCATAACCTTTCCAGTGCACTAAGTACTGGAATCCATGCCCTATGGGTCGTGAATCGACTATTTTTTCTATCTCAAATTCTTCGTTTCCTTCGTCGTCAACAGATACCGGTCCGGGACGTTGGATGGGTTGTCCTTCGAGGGGTTCTATATAGGGTTTAACGCGTGACACATTTACTACATCGTGTGCACGGTTCGATTTTGGGAACAATAATTTGACGGCATTGTTGTACACGTCAATGACCTGATAAGGTCCTATCCATCGTTCAGTTAACTTTCTAGAAGGTCTATCGGCGAGTTCTAGATGTTCCATTGAGAGTAATACAAGGTCGCCCAGTTTATAGTCTGGTGCATGTGATCAATGTTTGTCAGCCTGCTGACTCATCATATGTCGTGTGCGTTCCAGATTCTCTTTAGCGAGTTGCAGATTGGTTTTCATCTGGTCGGCGAATTCTTTGGCAGCCGGTGCCTTGACTATAGCGGCTTCAAAGCCAATGCGAGGAGTGAAGCTCTTTGTGAGCTGGAAAGGTGCAAAGCTGGTTGCTGAGGATTTCATGTTGTTAATGTTAAACTGGGCAAGGGCTAGCCATTCGGCCCATTTCTCTTGTTTTTCTGCAATGTATAGGCGGAGATATTGGTTCAATTCTCTGTTCACGTGCTCGGTTTGTCCATTCGTTTGCAGGTGATACGCCATTGACATTTTCTTTTCGATAGATAGAAGTTTTAATAAATCCGTCATTATCTGGAATGTGAATTGGGGTCCTCAGTCGCTAACCAAGCTATTGGGTAGGCCATGGTGGCACCATACGTAATCTCTATCAAGTTTAGTGGTTTCTTTTGCCGAGACTGTCTTCTTGGTGGGAATGAACACGACTTCTTTAGAGAAGCAGTCTACCACCACTAGAATGCTATCGAACCCGTGACTTTCGGGTAATCCCGTGATGAAATCGGCTGATACCGACTTCCAAGGTCCTTCCGGAGTCTCTAACGGTTGGAGCTTGCCAGGGGGCGCTGTGTTTGTTGGCTTCATTCGTGCACACTGATCACAGGATTTACAATACGTGGCTATGTCATTTTTGGCTCCAGGCCAGCTATAATAACGAGATATGAATTCCGTTGTCTTTTCAGTTCCCTTGTATCCGAATAAAGGATGATCATGGAATGAGGTGATTACTGATTGACGTAATTCTGTGGGAACCCATATCTTGCCATGGTAATACCATATCCCGTGGTTATCTATAGCTCTATCTGGATTGTCGTATTTCTTTTGTTCTTCTTTGATCCAGTCAAAGAGGGCTATATCGAGCGTCACCTGCACACGATGATCAGGGATAACGACCTGGTTCTTGTTGTCGTTTTCTATCCCGATCATGTGATCCTCTCTTCTAGAGAGTGCGTCCGCTTTACCCATGGAGGTACCGGGTTTGTTTACCAGTACGTAATCAAATCGTGATAGATACATCGCCCATCGTGCTTGTCATCTATTTAGGTCCTGCGCTTTCATGGACCATTGGAGGTTCTTATGGTCTGTCCATACTTCGAATTGGTGTCTAGCACCTTCGAGGTGGTGTCTCCATTGTTCTAACGCAAGGATAATGGTGAGCATTTCTTTGTCTGCTATCATATAATTACGTTGTTCTGGTGTCATGCTATGTGACATAAATGATATGGGGTGCTATTTGTTGTCTATTTTGGTCGATAGTACTGCGCCGACGGCAAAGTCCGAGGTGTCGCATTCGACCCTATATGGGGTTGTGTCATCCGGGTATGCTAACACCGGTGCCGAGATGAATGCGTTTTTGAGCATCTCAAACGCTGTTTGTTGATCTTTGCTCCAGATCCAGGGTTGATCTTTCTTTGTTAAGTCGTGAAGAGGTCATGCGATTAAACTATAATTGGCGATGAAATGGCAGTAGAAGTTGGCTAAGCCAAGGAAGCTTCATACGCCTTTCAAGATGGTGGGAACAGGCCAATCTTGCACACCTTTCACTTTTTCATGGTTCATAAAAACCCCATGTTCTGATACATCCATGCCCAGCATGTCTACTTTTGTGACTCCGAAGAAACATTTCTCGGGTTTGATGAATAGATCGTTGTTCCAGAGTTTTTCTAAAACTCTATGTACTAATTTGATGTGTTTCTTTCTATCGTCATCTTTTGAGAAGATAAGGAGGTCATCGAGATAAATAATAATAATGTCGTCCATATCGGCAAAGATCTCGTTCATTATTTGTTGGAATGTGGCAGGACTATTGCACATTCCGAAGTACATGACGAGAGGTTCGAATGATCCAAGGTGGCAGACAAAGGTTCCTTTCCATTCGTTGCCTTCTTTGATTTGTACGTTATTATATCCCCATCGGAGATCCATTTTGGTGAACAATTTAGCTCCTTTGAGCTTATCTATGATTTGCAATATTAAGGGCAATGGGTAACTGTTCTTTACTGTTCCCTCGTTGAGGTATCTATAGTCCATGACCATATGCTTCTTCCCATCTTTTTTTGGGATGAAGAAGACTGGTGAGGTTTGGGGCGATTTGGAGGGGCGGATGTATCCTTTTGAAAGCTGGTCATCGACAAAGGCTTTTACTTCATCTTGCTCTTGTGGGCTTAGTTTGATAAGATGCCCCTTCTTTGGTACAAAATCGTCCTTTAGATCTACCGCATGATTCCATGGTTTCCTTTCAGGCATTCGTTCACTTGCCTTTTTGGAAAAGACATCCAGATAATCATGATATTCTGCCAGTACAAGTTTGGCAGCTTCTGATGCGTCTGGGACTTCTATCATGCTTACTTTATGATGATTGTAAGCATATTCTATTTCGTGTATCTCAGTTTTAGACCGAGCAAGGTGTCTGAGTGCTGCATAACTTGGTGGGCACTTATCCATGGTGACCGTTCCAGTGATCCAATCAATGGTGGGGTTGTGGTTCCTGAGCCACATGTATCCTAAGATTAACTGGTTCTTTCCTAGGTTGGTGACATCCGCTGTGATCTTTTCACAGTGTCCCTGGTAGTCTATGATGAGCGAGGCGGTGTAGGCTATGCCACCTGCTGAGTTTGCTGTGCCATTGACGTTATAAACTGGTATAATGAGGTCTAGGGGTTGCATTGGAATTCTATTTTCCTTTGCCCATTTTAAATCGATAAATATGCTGGTTGCGCCACTGTTGAGTAAGGCTTGGCACTCTGTTTTTGTGGTTTTTGTAATTATGTCGATTTTTACAAATAGCTCGCAGAGTTGTTTCAGGGTTCTCACGCGTCGCTCCGTCAGGTTCGAAGACAAGCTATTTTTATTTTTTGTATAAGCGGAATTAAGTGTCACATCCCAGTGACCACGCTCCGTTTCGGAGATCACCACTTCGGTTGAGTCATCTGATAGGCTGCCACATTGAGACAATGGTGAAGAAAAACTATCTAAATTACAATCATTATCAAGTCCAGAGAAACTATTTGACGTAGGTAAAGAAAACGGGTGAGCACTATCTTGGCGTCACACCCTCGATCGATTCGGTACTAAGTTGAAAAAAGAACTATTTAAAGAAGAAATGAAAATGGGGTCTGTATTGGTTGAGCTACTACCTGATGTAGACGACCCTACTCTTTTCCCTGGTGTGCCTCGAGATTTTTGAAGTATGCTCGGGCTGCATTGAAGTCCATTCCGCATATAGCGGCTTGCCAATTTGGTTGACCTGTTGGCCACGGGTTGGAGAGGGTGGCGAGAGGCGGAGGGGAAGGTATGGCATGTTGGTTTGTTTGGGCAGTTCCTTCTGCGGCACATACACATTTGGATTTGAATTGCGAGCATTCCTTTTGGTGCCTGCCACAGCGGAATCCACATTCAGCACACGCGGTGCTCTTGGCCTTGCAATCATGTGCAAGGTGGCCTTCTTTTCCGCAGTTATAACAGCCTCGGGTAGACTGGTTTATGTCTTCCCAATTGTCAGTGGTGCAATCTATTTCCATGGCGTTGGGATCACGGTGAGTGTTGGGTTGGAATCGAGATTCGAATGACTTGATTGCGTTGGCGTATTTTTGTACCATGGCGATGAACACGTGGAGGCCAGCAGGCCTTTCCTGCTGCATGAACATATGTTTTACAATATCTTGACAAACGGACTGTTCCAAGAGGATAACCCCTGTACTCTCTTCTATTTGTGCTTGGTCATAGAGAGCTAGCCATTGTGTGAGGAAGACTTGCATCCTCTTGTTTCGGCCTTGCTTTCGTGCCATGAGGCGGCGGGTTGCTATCTCCTTTTCATTTCCAATCCTGAACCAATCGTTTAGCAGCTTTTCGATTTGGGTGAGTGAGAGCCACGGGATGTTGTTGTCCCTGCGCTTTTTGATTTCTATGCGAGCCCAGGCTCTGGCGCCATTCTTGTCTTTCTCACCGCTATCGACGCCGATTCAGGAGAACACAGCCAGGTTCCAGTCCTTTTGGCCACTTAGGCGTTGTTCTCCGAATACGCTCAGGTTCATTTCTTGGAAGACCAGCATCTTGGTCTACCATTCGTCAAATTTGTTGTATGACCCGTCGAAGAGTCTGGGATCCTTAACAACTTCCGCCCTCTTGCCTTTTGGCTCGTCGAAGCCTAGGGCCGGCAGGTCATCGTCTCGTTCTTCCTGCTCTTGGTCTAACCGGGCCTCCAGTTCCCGATTCCTCTGCTCGGCTGCTGTTAACCAATCCATTGTTTGCTGCAGTAGATCGCTTAGCAATGCGATCTGATCGGCGAGTTGGTGCCCGCTGCTTGTTGAGGAGCTGAGGCAACGGCTGCTGATGGTGGGAGTCGTCATCTCCGAGTCTAGAGGGTCTGGGAGTTCATAGAGGTCGGACATTATAATCGAATTCTATGTGGGATTGGTAGAAATCAAGGGTGTTGTCGGCGAGGACTGGGGCTTTGTTGAGGCAGTGGTTTAAAAATTCGTCTTGTAACCACAAGGGGAAATCTGGAGAAAACTCGATGGCATAGGGGATGTCGTGGACTATTACATCATTCGGATCAAAGTCCTTGTCGATTGGGAGGTGTTCGGATATTTCGGTGGAGACGGTGATGTAGTTTTTATTTCTTAGTGCTCGCCAATCGTTGCCGTAGACGTTGGAAAAGTCCATATACTGAGGGATCTGTTAAGGTAAAACTCATATGCGTCGTGGTCGCACACTAACTCCACGATTGTTGATGATGGGGGGGGAGGGACCAGGTTCTCCCTGGCTATGGCTGAAGATTTAGCTCTCCGAGGCTGCAGATCTTAAACTCGTAGAGTCTGCGATGCAAGGTTTGCCCAGTTGGCTCTGGTGCGCTGACCCAATATGTGCTGAGGGATTGATCCTTGTTTTCTAGCGGCTGGAAGGGTCTTCTCGAATGAAGTCTACCCCAGCAATGCGAACTAGCGTTTATGCCAGACGAGCGTATGAATGCAGTGGAGAGAAAGTTGCAGTCCTTCTATGGTAACAGAATAACCGGCTGCTATCCAGCTAGTGCCTTATCCCTGGCAATCGCGAGTGAAACGAGACAAGTCCCTTGACGCTGGGAGCCACATATGACAAGGTAAGAGAAAAAGTGGGGTGGCATGTAACGGTGCCAGTGAGGTGAGGTAGTTGAAAGAGTCTGTTCTTATGAAAGCAACCGTAGCCTATATAGCTAGGTCACCTCAACAATCACAGACTATGAAGGGAGTGTGGAAAGGCTAGGGGAATCTAACCAGAACAGACTGAGGTCTGCTGGTCGTTGCATGGCAATTTATATACTATACATGTTGGTGCACGGACCAAGGTACTATCTACGATAAGCTATCTAGGGTTACTATGTATGGTTAGAATGTTCTCACAAGTGTGGGAGTATTCCCATGAATGAGGTACACACGTGTGGGTCTAAACTATGATGTCATAGATAAAGGATAAGGTCACGTGATGTCACATGACTGATTATGTGACAAATATCAGGTCACGTGATCGAGAAAATGAAGGAAATAAAATAGAAAAGTTAGGTTATGGAGGAGGTTCGTAACAGCAGTGCTAACATGGCAAAATTAAACTGTATCACTGGCACATGTTTCAGGTTCAGGGCATTATGATTAAGTAATCTTGTGACATGAACAGGGTTCTTGTACCTGTTCAACAAAGTCATGTGTAGGTCATTTGGAAATTGTTTTGCTTAGGGCAAGCTTCTTCCCACCACTGTTTCCCTTCCCTCAGCCACTTTAGAGCACACATTGTGTCACAATGAGTGGGGGACTGTCCAATATAGTGACGAACTATAGAGCTGAGTGCTGAGCAGGTGGCAAACTGAATCCATTCAACAAGGTCACGTGTGGATTATTTGAAAATACTTTGGCTTCGCCAAGTTTTTTCCCACCCCTGTTTCTCTTCTGAGTCTCTCCTCGCAGTGTTGTCGCCACCATCACCATTCTCCAAGTCACCAGGATTCCTTCTTACTGTCGCCACCAATGTTGTCATTCTTTTTACTGTCAACATTGCCATCCTTTGCACTGGTGTCACCATCAACATCGCCATTCTGCTCTGTATCCAGCCCCTTCAAGCTGTCCTCTCATTCGCTGACTCCAACACTGTCCCTTTTCACATACATTGTCACTGGTGCAGTCTCCCTCATTGTTTAAACATCTTGATGATTTTTTTCTTTGCCCTAGACCAAGTGATTCCTTGTATTTATGAAAGACACCTGGCATTATTCAGTCAGGCAAATATTAAGATAAAATAAAATAAAACAGACCTTGTATGCCTGACATGCAATATGCCTCTAAATGTGTTCTGAAATCTGTCGTGGGCATATTGAATGAAAGTTGGAAGAAGTCAGTGATGCAGTCTTTAGACACATATACGAATGGTTGAGTGTAATGGTCAACATCACTGCGGACAGCAATAAAAATGCTCTATACTCTGGTATAAGCATTGAGGGCTGACAACTAATAAATAGGTCCTTAGTTAACGGCCAGATGATGAATAACTTGACGAACCTGATTGCTTATCGAGCTGAATGTTGTCCATGCATTGTGGAACACACTGATAGGCATGTTGTGGGCAGCATGCTTCTTGTTTTCATGGAAATCTTGAAGCTCCTGCAATGCATCAACAGTATTGGCAACTTTTTCTTTCTCCATCATGGCTTTCCACATAGTTGAAATCTCTTTTGAGAGTTCATGCACCTTGTACTGTTCACCAGGAGAACGCACTGGGAGATGCAGGTGGGTTAGCAATATAAATGATGAGGTTGAAAAACTTGCCCTTGTTTCGTTTTCTCACCTCTGAATGCAGGAATGTGTTGCACCAGTTGCATTTGTGTCTTGAATTATGAATGTGAGATGTTTGAATAATTGCCTCATAGTAGTAGTCAACTGAGTGGCCACCAAATTGGCTGTGCAATTTGATGGATTCCTCTATGATTTGTTGACAAGCAGCAGCCAGAGCTTCATTGTAGTCACTCCTATGGTTAGCACAGTCAGCAGTGAGTTTCTTTCGTTTGGCTGCATCAGGCTTCTTTGTTGATCTGCTGCACTTCCTCCAAGGAGTGCGTTGACTGGCCTTCATAATCTTGAGGTAGCGGATTGCTGCATTGGTGGTGAATGGCATCTGGGCAGAGAGGACTCAGAAGTGCAAAGGACTGGAGAAAAAAAGATGTGTCATATTGACAAAGATATAGGAACAGGGTTGCTTGACATATGCAATTAACGGCTAGTCAGAGTGAGGGTCATGGTTGGGATCAAGAGCCAAGCCACTTCATGAGATAAGATCATACAGATACTCCACCTCCAACTGTGCCATTCCTCAGGCACATAGGTAACCTGCAAATTCATCTGAGTGAGATGAATCTTTGTATGCATGGACCATGTGCCACCATGCTGTTGTGCAGTAACTGTGAGCAAGAAGGTATTGTTTAGCATAAACACTGAGAATTCCTGGTGGTGGAAAATCCTCCGGTGCATCAGGGTTCAGCTTGCTTGCTGACTCGGAGGCAATACTTGTGGTAATTCCGCTAAGATTCCAAACAAACTGCATCACGGATGTGCATTTGGAACCGATGGCAGCTTGTGTGCATTGAGGGGATTGGACTGACAGTGACTCTGAAACATCAATGGATGCATGAAAGGAGACCCACTGTGATTGCACTATGACTTGGGAAGCGGGTTGAGAATGGGAAACTGATAGAGCAGAGAATTCTTGAGAGTAGATTCATTACAACATGAAAAAGGTAAGGAGAATGTAGCTTACCAATGGTGAGATTGACACTGCTAGTGCCAGAACTTCCGAGCATTGATGATGCACTGGCAGGAGAAGGAGAGAAACCCGCATCTGCTGGTTCCACACAAAGTGAATGCCAATTACAAGCTGGATGTGACACACTATGAAGCTTCCCCTTTGTGATCATGTATGTGAGCGCATCAGAGAATGACGCAGACTTGATGAATTGGTGGATCGAGTGACCATTGACCTGATCACATACTTCTTGCCTAGTAAACAGAACTGGAGGTGAATGCTTGAGTAGTATCCATTGAAGGCGCAAATACCAACACACCATGTGAAGTATATTCCTACATTCTTTCCAAGAACGACGGCATAGAATCTTTTGTGGTCTTTGAAGAGGTCGAGACAGATTGACGATCCGGCAATCTTGCGTGCAACTTGCATCAAGGACTTGAAGCTGCTCAGTTGATTGACTAGTGGTTGAAAACACATGACTTCAGCAGCAGCGGCTTCCAAATGGCAAGTAACTTGGAGGGGAAAGAGTGGAATATTTTTGCCAGATGCAATGAACAGCCTAGTTACTGATCAGACTGATGTATGGGATTTTCTTGGATTTTGACTTTACCTTCGGCATACAATTCCCAGCTCAGGCCCTTCAAGGACTGCATATAGTATCATAACAGGTAGTCACTTTGAATAGAGAAGTCAGCAATGGAGACAGATGGTTGGTAGTATGTGGGACCATGTTGAATGTGAGTTAGTGGACCACTGCTGTCACACATGTAAGTTGGTTCCAACCAATCAGGCAATCACTGCCAGTGCTTTCAGAAACAGCAGCAGTGCGGTTCACACAGAACATGATAACACACTTAGTCTAAGTTACTAGTACTGTTCAAGAGGGTTGATCATCAACACAATGAGGAAAGATGAACCTTTGTAGTGAGAAACAGAACACGATAACATTAATGTTCAAGGGCTGATTGATCAATACGACAAGGAATAATGAACATAGTGACCATCATGATAACAATGTCATTTACAAGCTATGAGAAGATCGATAGTTCTGATATAAAGTCTGTAATCCTTCTGATGGTATCACCATCAGTGTTATCCTCAATATCAATCCACTCATCATCATCATCCTCTCCTAAGGAAGTTTGATTATTGACCGTGACTTCCGATGGCCCACTCACCTCCACCATGACACCCTTTGCTCCTATCCTGCATCCAACCATTTTGTTGCCGGTAAAACCATCCAGGTCGAAAATACAATAGACATATGTTAGTAAATGTGAGTTGATTTGCATCCGGTGCTGTGCAAATGCACTGACTTCCCTGTGTAACAGGTGATTTTCATTCTCTACAGTCCTACAGATGGAGTGCAGCTGTTCATTCTCTGTGACGATCGTGATGTGCAATTGTCGGACTTCGATGTTGCAGCAAATGATCTCCTCCTTTGCTCGCTCGACATGGAACGCAAGGTGCATAGTCTCACATATGGCAGGCTGAATCCAAGGTTGTGACCTGACATCTTGTCACAATTCTTTCAGAAGTGTGAATTCTTGTAAAAATCTGTAATGTGATATGTGCAACCATTCCAGTGGAGGGGCAGGAGGCTGTAGTGCAGCAGCTGCACTGTTATATGTCTTGATCGCATTCTGGATGGTCTTGCACCGAGTCTGTAGCAATTTAGCAATTTAAGTGCACATGCAGTAGCCTGGCAGGAAATTCATCATGACATGATATATTTACAATAGTAAGACAAAAAATACAAACCGGCTTGTCCAAGATTCATCTTGTGCAGTTTCATGAGGCGCAAAACAACCAGCTGTTGCAAATCATCGAGTGCATGGTGATATTGATGTTGACAAATATTTTCACTGTCTCAATGTATGGTTGATGGGTCGGCTCCCACATTTGCATGATACCCATCTTGAGCTTGAGGGCAGCAACATCAGCAAGAAGGACATTGAGTTGTTCCATTGTTTGATGGTGGGCAGTTTCGAGCTTGCGCATTTGAGAGAGATTGGCAGAGTAAGTGCAATCAGCTCCAGTCAAGGATTCAGGGGTCATGAACGTGTAATTTTCAGGTACCGTATTGAGGAACAATCTCATGGCATCTTCTTTTTGTGCACTGAAATTGATGTTAGATCTCTTATTCATAACACGGAGGCCATCCTTACCGTGCTTCCCTGATTTTTTGTAATAGCTCAATGTATATAACTGCATGGACATTCCACTGAGACTTCTGCTCTAAGGTATCCAAGTACTTCAACTGCTTGACTCGCCAAGCAAGGAAGTCCTTGTCATCAACTTGTAGTGGGATTTTGGCTTGCTGGAGCGCAAAGCCATCATTGTTGACGATGCAGAGGGCTTGGTGGTAATTGTCAAAGAGCATCTTCCCTAGATTTATATACTTGTCCTTGTCCTATTGCCAGAAATACAGATCAATGAAGGTGCGATGATTAAAAGTGGTGGCATAACGTGTAATGGCGGCAAGCTGGTTAGAGGTGCTAAAGATATGCTCCATTGTTGATAAGTCTTCAAGCCTGACTCCTTCAATGACATTCAGGTGGTTGTGGTCTTGGCATGCATAGTTGTGGATATACCTGTGGAATGAATCCACATACATTTGACTGCTCGACTCTTCAAATTTTGTGGTGAGGGACAAGGATGAGATTGTCAAGAAAAGCTTACAACCAATGTCATAACCGATAAGAAGCCAAGGTCCAAGAACATCAAGTGCTTGACCAACAATTGCAAGGGGATATTTGAATCTGTTACACACACAATGATGAGAACATACAATACACATCCATATTATAATACATACAGTTCGCCACTTCCAATCATGTCAACAATCCACATGATCATCCCATGGCAACACACACAAGCAAAGATTCCAGTTTCATCAAAAATCCCCCATGATTTCTTCTTCATGTCATTGGCTGCAGCCTTCCAGTTGTCCATGCAGCTGCTCACTGCATTGTCAAGTGGAGGAGAGGGGAGGGTGCCCATGTCATCTGAATCTGCAGTACTAGCCAAAGTGGACTTTGCAAAGGTGTTGATGTACTCAGGATCAATAAAGTAATCAGACGTGAAGTGGCATTCATTGCCCACTTTGCGGCCACCTTGCAGCATCATCCACAATAATGAATTGTTGCCATCTATGGCAATTATCTGATGATATCACAGGTCTGGCTCATCTATGAGCTATTGTATGTTAGTTGTTTCAATACGTAGCACAAGTATCAACATACCTCATAGCTGCAAGGGGGACAAGCATTCAAAACATGCCAGTTCTTAGAGGAGCGGTTGAGCATTTCTTGCACCTGCTGATCTACCTTGCAAATGACCATCAAAAAAGCATTGAAAGCACTTGCTAATAGAGGGCGGTAATGGCAGGTGTACAGTCGCTGAGAATCATGAACAAAGCAACAGGCATTACGAAGAAAAAACTTACATTATACATGTCACAAATGACTTTAGCAAATGCTTCCACACTGAATGATGCCTTGCACATGTGAATATGACAGTAGAGCTCAAGGGAACGAAGTGAGATAGCAAGCAAAAGGGAAATCTGTTACGAACTCCCTCTGTAACCTAACTTTTTCTATTTTATTTTCTTCATTTTTTTGATCACATGACTTGATATTCATCACATAACCTTATCACTTATCTATGACATTATAGTCTAGACTCACATGTGTATACCTTGTTCATGGGAATACTTCCACACTTGTAAGAATACTATAGTCATATATAGTAATCATAGATAGCTTATCGATAGTCATACCTTGGTCCATGCACCATGTAACATAGTATATAATGTGAATGCAGATGACCAGCAGACCTTATTCTATTCTGGTTAGATTCCCCCTAGCTTATATACTCTCCTCCTTATAGTTTGTACTTATTGAGGTGACCTAGTTGCATGCAGCTTTGGATTGCTTTCATAAGAACAGACTCCCTTTCTACTACCTCACCTCACCAGCACCGTTACATGCCACTCTTACCTACTTTCTCATACCTCGCCATATGCAGCTCCCAGTGTTAATGGATAGTCTTGTTCATACTTGATAGCCAGAGTTAAGGCTCTTCCTAAAATAGCAGGCAATTGTACCATGACCACAAAAGGACTGTGACCTTCTCTCCACCACATCCATATGCTCATCCGGCATCACCCTCGGTTCACTTTGTCAGGATAGATCGCATTCAAGCGAACCCTTCTGACTGCTGAGAAATAAGGATCAATTCCTCAGTGCATATTGGGTCAGTGCATCAGAGCCAACTGGGCAAACACCGCATCGTGATTTCTATGGTTTAAAGATTCGCAGTCTCAGCATACTAAAACATCAGCCATAGCCAGGCAGAACCCAGTCTCCCCCCCCTCATATCCAACAATCACAGAGTTATTGTCTGACTGCAACAGACAAGAGTTTTTCTTTACAATATATGGACTTTTCAGATCTATATGGAGACAATTGGTGCACACTCTGCAACAAAAACTATATCACAATTTCCAACAACATCTTAGAACAACTTCCAATCGATGAAGACTTTGACCCCAATGATGTCATAGTTCAAGACATCCCATATGCAATTGAATTTGCACCCAACTTTCCCCTTTGGCTCCAAAACAAGTTTCTGGAGCACTGCTTAGATAAAGCATCCATCCTCATTGACGACACACTAGACCACTACCAATCGCACATTGAATTTGACTATAATGTCGGACCTATACAACCTTCTGGATCCAATCTCCAACTCCGAGATGACCACCCCCACCATGAGCCACCATCGCCTTGGCTCTTTGACAAGCAGTGGGCACCAACTTGCAGATCAACTCACATCGCTCAGCGACTTGCTGCAGTAAACAATGGACCGGCTGACAGCAGCCAAACAAAGAAACCGCAAGTTAGAGGCCCGGTTGGACCAAGAGCATGAGAAGAGAGAAGATGATCACCTCGCCGCAAATAGCTTTGACAAACCAAAGTCAAAATGAGCCGAAGTAGTCAAGGATCCTGGTTTGTTTGATGGGAGCTACAACAAGTTCAATGAGTGGTGGACCAAAATGCTAGTCTTTAGAGAAAACAACTTGTCAATTTTCGGTGAACATAGGTTGGGCAGACAAAAAGACTGGAATCTCGCAGTCTTCTCACATATAGGTGTTCATAGCAGAGAAAAGGACAAGAATGGCACAGGTTCCTGGGCTCAAATGGAAATAAAAAAGAGACACAACAACAATGTGCCCTGGTTGTCACTAGTACAAATTGAGAAACTACTAAACGACTGATTCAGGATTGGCAATGAAAAGGAAATCACCACAAGGCGACTCATTGCACAAAAACAAGATCACAATGAAAGAATGCAAGTATTTCTCACCTAGTGGCTTGCCTTGTATGACCAGGCACAAGTCGAAGAAGGAACAGGTGTCATGCTCCTAGAGCAATCCATGTGTCAGGACATAGTCCAACATATGTTCATGCAGCAAGAAAGGCCCACTGGCCTCCATGACTTCATTGGCGTGGTACAAAAATATGCCAATGCGATTGAATCGTTCAAATCAAGATTCCAATCAAACCAAAGGTGCGACCCAAATGCCATGGACATTGATTGTACCACTATATCTGACAATCGAGAGGACATTGGCCGATCCACTCGAGGCTGCTACAATTGTGGCAAAGAAAGCCATCTTGCAAGAGACTGTAAGGCCAAGAGTACAGCCTGTAATGAGTGTGGATTCAGAAGAGGCGGACACTGCAAAGAATGTTTGCAATTCAAATCCAAGAAAGTACGTGCCGCAGAAGGAACTGCATCATCAAATCAACATGCCATATCCTCCATCCTGCTCACAACACTCTCAAACCCCAGACCAGCTGGGCAACTGAACTGACAAGCCGCAATCTGCAGAATGGACTTTGATGCAGCTTGAGCATACTTC
>JBBPMT010000126.1:0-27286 GCA_038090455.1 Garcileccinum viscosum
CCTCACCGATATCCCGACCCTATCATAATTGAAGTAACAACCGTAGAATTCCAAATACTCCATCACGAGCACTCCCAGGATTTTCTCCGGCTTGATCTCTCCTCTGCGGAGTTTGGGATGCATCCGCAGAAAACTGATGGCCAAGCAAATGATGCTGTAGCTTCCCAAGCAACCACCAGTATGTACTTCGTTCATTTCGCATTGGTTTAGAAGTGCCTTCACGATGATGATCAAGCAATGTAACGCAATCACACGGCCCGCATACGCTGTAGGAAACCATTGATGATCTTTCCTGCCTTGACACCATCGCCTTGGTTGACGCTGATGTACACGTTGAGACATCCATGGTTCGTGATGAACTTGACTATGGGTACCTTTGCTTTTGAGATGACCGTGACCTTGGACGTGGTCTCCACTCACTTGAGGGCGTAGTGCGTGTAACACGTTCACTTTGTTGCTACGTGCCATGGTCTCGGAGTCCATGACCAAGTCGATATCCCTGGGTACGGTCTCACAATATGCTCAGGCTTGATCCCTTTGAGCACATACCCAATGGATAAATAGAGCTTCGTCTCATATCTTCCAAGAGCAGTATTCAAACGTCCGGAAATTTAGATGTCACTGCTTTTGAAACTTGTTGGATCATGAGGCCTGGAATTTCATCTTCGATAGGCGTCGACGGCATGTGCTTGATACACGCCTGCGATTCGTGATGTAACCTATGTTCCTCATCAGATATAATGCTGATCAACACATCAACCAGATGAAAAAGCTTACATCTCTGCCATGTCGTGACAACTGTCCCGGCGACTTGAGATACCCAAAGATACTTCCTCGTATCCAGCAACTCGAACCGCTGTTTCCATTTCTGCATTCGGTTTTCCTCACCCTCATCGTTTGATAGACAGTCACAATTCCGCTTCGTCCTGCGACCCTCGTCGAGACGACTTGACCTCGGCGGCTTCCTCGCGTCACACTCACGTTCAGCCTCTTTCCCTTTTGATGCGCCAGTTCAGATCGAGGGGGCTCTGCGCCGCTCGTTCCCAGCAGAACAAAGTTATCCCGGATCTCTGATGTTTTCACTTCAACATCGTGTGGTGGCTTGCGGGTGACGGCAACGGTGATTATGGTGGCGATTACGATACCTGTCCCTTCCTTTTTCCCTTTCCATGTTCCTTTCCCTGTTCCTGTCTCTATCTTCATCGTCTCTGTCACTGCATCCCTCCCGGCGAGGCCGATGATGGTTCTTGTCCCTGTTCTGCGTCCGGTCTTTTGTGTTGTCGTGATCACGCCTGCATTCTCCCTTGAAATTAAAGTTTGGTGAGTATGGTATCCATGAGGGGAATGAAACCGAGGCAAGAAAAAACGAGGATCTATTCTATGTCGCTTTATTGAGGTGTGATCAAGATTCAGACGTTCAAATTTGTAAAGTGAAATGATGCCGAAAGGTTGTTTGGCTCCAAAGCTTTCGCCAAACAAGTACTAATCTGTAATATCGTTTTTTGCCAGAGACTGCAGCCGGCATCGACAGTGCATTTGATAGCATCCCAATCATGTGGATCAAACAGAAAGTTCCAGTGTGGTGTGCGACCACAGCAAACAGATTACCGAGTCTGATCCTTCGAACCTATGCATCCGGAAACCTGATTGCAGTAGTGTAAGTACTCTTGCCCCGAGTCCAGTCACGATCGTAGTAGTTAATATATACTTGGCACAGATTATTGGTCATTGTATACACGTTACTTGTTGTTATAGCATGAGTTTGTCTTTCTATCATCGTTGTTCACTCATGTAGTATCGTGCCACGATTATAATAAAGCGAACGGGTACGGTAAACAAAACGGTTACTTTTCCATGTCACACTAATCAAAGACTTCCAAAGAATTGGCCGCTACGCCTTTCCAGCAAAGCAGCTCACCGGCGGGAATATAAATATGCTGCTCGGCAGCCACCCGTCTGTACCCCACCCGTTCACGAGTATGTAACCGTTTTGCAAACAGGAGTGCTCTGAATCCTCGCTCCAGATACGCGACTACCCGGAGCCCCTTTGCATATTCGTTTCCCTCATGACGATCAATCTCTTGTCTGAGTTCAAAAATCCATGGATAAACGAGAACGACCTCTTCCTGACACCACCCAGAAGAAGGTGGATTCCTGGTCGCGAACTCGAAAGTCCCGAGAGCTGCAGTTGAGGCAATATAAACAGGAGGGGTTCCACTATGAGGAGTGACGTGGACAGAAATCGTGATGCAGGGAAGTGTAAGTTTGCGGTTATCGAACGTGGGTGGATCCAAACTGATGAGCTTGTTATAGAAATAAGTGACCTCTTGTTCCGATAGCGTATGCGATAGTTCTTTGACTCGCTTGCTAAGGTCCTCGTCCGTGATGGACAGCAGTTTGTATGGAGTTTGGCCATAAACGGAAATGTCGGCAGGAAGAGAGCTGTGGAACGTCGATGGCTTCCCGAACCAATCGAGAACAGTAACATCCCCTCGGCGCCGTACGATTTCCTGTAGTAGTAGTCCGAGCGCGGTTTCGGCGTCATGACGATTGTAATGCACTGGTATGTCACTCCTGAATATCCCCATCAAAGAGTACGCAATGTCGACTTCTACACTGGCTTTGCGACTTGACGCTACACGGAGCTTTTCGCGAACAGGGAGCCCTTCGGGAGAAAAGTGAACAAGAGTATCCTCTTCGATACCAGTGGCTCTGGTTAGCTCTGATTTGATCAAAGGCGAGTCTTTATGGTTAAAGTGCTCATCGCCGAGGTACAGTTCCCATGTGCGATAGTAGAATCGGATGACTTTGGGGGCAAGAAGTTCCTGCAATGTCCATGCGCGGAACATCCATCGGTTATGCTCGAGTAAAGTTGGATTAATGGACGAGCCAATGGGATTTTGGGATGGGTCGGCAAGGAGGATGAGGGTGAGCGCCGAATTACTGTACCACTTGTACATGGAGCTGATCGACTGCTCGTACTTGTTTGTATCCATTTTATTGATGCAGCACGTGTCGTTCCACGACCATCGGTATTGTCCGTAGCTATCCCGGACTACCTCGCAGAACTTGACCAACTTGCTGAATGAGGTGTCATAAACCGAAATTTCAGAGACGTCGTGAAACAACGGCTCTTGATCTTCCCATGTATGAGATAGCATGACATAGAGGAAATACTTCCGGACAATTTTCTCGATCTCCACCATTTCTCGTCCCTTCAAGTTGGCCTGGAGCATGGACGAGACCGTGAACGAGACCAGCTCGAAGAAGGTGGAGTCTATCTCAAATCTGCGCCTTTGCTCCTTCTGGTCACAGAGACGACCGTCCTTGACGTCGATGAGTATGAATGGCGATTCGCTGAAAACTTGCTCTATCATTTTATCGATTTCGAAGAGCGTCTCCAGGTAGCTCTTGCGTAGGTCTATGGAATACAATCATTATCTGGCCGTGATTCTGATATCGTCAATAATTACCGTCTTTCTCTGAGTCCTTGGTACGCGAAGATAGATCGCTCAACGTGGCGCATGCCTCTTTGTAACGCCCCATCGCATGCAACGCCACATATTTCCTGTGATATCCTGGGGAATGTGACATGTCTGCTCGGATGGCCTGGGGCAACCGCTTTTAAGAAACACCTCGGCAAGCACATGACAAATGTAATACCCATTCGGCGTCTATCAAAGCATCCCCCCATAGTCCTAATGTTGCCTTTATCTTGCTTCGATTAGCAAAGAGATGAGCTATGCATTTGGGGCGGCGCCGTAGCGAAGCCAAACACTGAAAAACTGCCGGATCGTCCCTAAGAACCATCGCCACACAGTTGCCGAACTTTGGGCCGTTCAGGATATCTAGTTACGAAAGCTTCAACACAACAAACAGAACTTAGTCTTCAATTGGACTGACCCGAAGGACATCCAGCGATGACCAGAGCTTCAGTGTACCATGCAATAGCCTCGTCATGCCTGTCATAAAGACTTGCTTCATCGCCAAACTCCTCTAAAACAGACGTTAGATGGGGCGTAACCCATGTGGATGCATCGAACTACTCCTCACCACTAAGCGAGCTAAGTTTCGCAGTCACGGATTCCAGCACTTCGCTAATGTCATTCTCTTCTACAGAAAAATAATTGATTCTCTTTAGAAAACAATTCGACTTGAGTTTGAACAAGGCTTGACAGCGCAGCTCGTGGATATCAGAAATCAGACCACATATGTCCCAATCGGATATCTTGCGACGTGCATCATTACGTAGAAATACATTATTTCAAGAGACTTACTAGAGAAATGGTCTTCACTTCGGGAACATACAGAAGCGGACGTAGATCAGGAATTCCATCCAACAATTCCAATACTTTCTTGAAGTCTTCTGCATCCTTGTAGCTACTTGCGCAAAGGAAGAGCTTTTGAGTCTGCATCCTTGGTGGTTAATGCCGATCACTTCCATGAGTTGCATTACTCGGCTTACCCTAACCAGCAGACACAAGCTGGTATTCGACAAAGCAACGGAGGCGTCATCAGGAAGGGCGATTCCCTAAGCGCGCAGTATTCAGGACCCCCGATAATACTCCTGGATGGTGTATCCCACCTTTATGGATGGAACAAAATCCTTGATGTCATCGGTATTACAGTCAGGAAGAGCACATTCAAACACATCCAATGTCGCACACAGCATCCCTCGTTTCTCACAGTAAGTTGCGAGACCTTTCGCGATATACGCAATCATTGGCACCGGGCCGTCACCTGACTGTAGGTACGTCTGAGTTCCTGATAACACCAGGAAGGAAGATAAGTTACCATGGCTGCATCAGCATCCTGTAGTGCGCTGTCCCAGTCTTTTCTTCGAACACGAACAAGAGCACGGTTAGCATACTGATACCGAATGAAATATTGGGAAGTATGTTCTTTGATTTCTTTTGATAGAGTTTCCTCGGCCAGTTCTAAATTACCGCTCTTCCAAGCGCCATATACTGCGTTACTGACATAAGTAAACTGTATGCAACGAAGGACGGGTAAGTCTAGTTCATACTCAACCAAATACACGTGACTAACGGGCTCTCCTTGTTTGGTCAGAGGTGGGAGATACTGAGAAGATTCAGAACAATACGCTCATCGATATTTTACAAACTTACGCAATAGGGGGAGAACCCATCAATGACAGACGAGAGGTTCCACATACAAAGCTTGTTCTTTTCTTCTATGGTGGCAAGACGAGCACCATCCGGCGAAATGGTAGCTAAATGTACCCCATCGCGTGAACGAAAGGGTGTGGAAGGAAAGGTGTCCGATATGTCCCATATGTCCATACCACTAGTACGACCCGATGAAGCAGAAATGAGGAATCGGTCTTCGAGCATGGTGCGAAGAGTGGTTATGTGGTCTCTGTAAGGCGCCCGCCATTTTGCCAGAAGAGATTGGGTTACGACGTCAAAGCACTTGATAGAACCAAAAGATGCCCCAGCAAACAACCGTCGACCATCGGCGGACCAAGCAAGTGAGTAAGTTAATGAAGTCATCGGTAAAGACCATAGTTGTGCCCCTGTGAAACTGTGCCAAATGCGAATCGAGGAGATATCCAAGCGGGCTAAATCGTGAGCCGATGCAATTCGATCACCCGTTGGTGAGAACTTGACCGACAAGACTGCAGAGGAATTTTCGTTTCTCAGAGGACCCACGAGGCGTTCTTTTTTCTGCATGCACCAAATGAACACGTGGCCATTTTCCGACCCACTCACAACACGCAATGAGTCTGGGCATACATCTAGTGCTGCGATCTTCGAATTCGCTGCTCCCAGTTCTTTGACCTTCCTGATTGAAGAAGTCCTTGTGTTCTCCCAAAGCATCAGCTTTCCATGTTCATCCCCAGTGACGAAGCATCTTCCATCTCCATAGGCAACCATAGCTGTTATCGCAGTACCCCCTTCGTGTTCCATTGGCGACCCCATCTCCTCAAGTTGGCCATGTTCCGGAACCCAGATTAGAATCCTATGGTAGTTATTTCGAGAAGAGCTCGTTACGAGCCTCCTGTCAGCAAGAAATGCCAACGATGATACCTGTGTCGCATCGATTATGCATGTGATATCTGAGGAACCTTCGGTTGTATACGTAAACGAATCAGTGTCATCGTAACATGTAAATGGAATAGCCAGTATACCCTGAGGCCATGTCCCACCGGAAAATCTTGGCTCATCGTCGTGTGCTGCACTTCCATGAGTGGCACGAGATTTGGGCGCCCTCGGTGGCCTCCACCAGTACCAGCCTCCTGACAAGGCTGAGAATCGGGGCAAGTCATAGGACATTGAGTATCATGCACAAATTGGTGGGAGAACTCTAGTGCCAGAAGATCAGTCGCGAGAGCTTGCGTAAGAGCTGAAAACCACAGGTGGGCGCCAGTCACCACGTTGGCAGCAACACGTGTTACTGCCAAATGATGGGCACCTGTGCCTTGAAGCGTGAGCCTTGACTCATTCTTATTCCCGCATTCGCACTCTGTGAAAATTTCGAATAAACTTGCATTCACCAGCGAGTACTTACATCATTGCTGTGATTTGTGTTGATTCAGCGTTTGGACATGGACATATGTAGAGGCTTCCGGTACTTGTCTCACATGGGCTCTTCTCCTTTGTATCTGTGGCTCACACTGGATGACGTCAAGGGTTGTTTCGAGGCGGATTCTTTGCCAGCTTGCAGCAAATGCGGGTCATTGGCTATCACAATTGAGACAGTCCTATGCCCATTGATCATCGCACTGAGGCCAGCAACCATGGCTGTCGTCCTTGACGGTCTCTGAAATTGTTACATTTGTGTTTGAATTTCGGAGTTATGTCTCTCCAGGTTCCGGGGTAAGGAATCATTCGATGGGCGTGATGAGATTCAAAAGTTTCCAAATGGAAATGGTTGTTTGATTTCAAAGCTTTTGCCAAACAACTTGAACGCGGCATTGCTGTCCACGTATCGGGCTTGCCAAAGTAGGGGCCTGAGCGAGATAGTAATAATGCATATATAGTAGCGCCAACTGATCAGGCATGGCCATATACTCTCGAGATAAACTGGCATTTGTCTCGAATAGAGATATTATGAGAGTGCATCTTTGATACAGCCCACTAGCAGTACTTATGTTGAAATGTCCGTGCACGGTCAGTAACTGCAGCGAAAACAGGGCACTGCAGACCTGGCGTACACAGGACCCAGATGGACTCAGAGTCGCTGGATCATCTCGCTTGAACCGGGCCGCCTCTCAGTCCCCACCAGACCCGCCTTTTTTTCTGCCCCTGAAACATCACCACATTATTCATCCAGAAAAAAAAAGAAAAATTCCTTCAAAGCGTCAGTGGTCGGTGGGGTAGAGGACAGGCACAGTTCCGTTGCCCTTGACGGAGCCGGGAAACAAGGCTCTCGTGAGCGGGTCGTTACAGGTTACTGCGGTCATTATCATGCGGTCCTGACCATACTCCGGAAGCCTGAGGTCGATCAATCTTCACCCGGCTCAGTTCCACGATGACAGTGGTTACCAATAGGGTATGTTCTAACTCGGAGTGCACCAACGGCCACCAGACAGCGCTTCAGCTTCAAGTTTCAAGTTTGGTCTACTCAAGGACGGCTTGCCGACGAGCGAAGACCAGCATAAATATCATGAGCAAATGGAGTCGTGGGCAGTGCCGTCCATGATGCATGACCACCAGCTTTCTCATTTGTTTCTCCTTAGAAACTCTCCCCTGCACCTGTAGCAAATCGAGTGAGAGCCCAGGGGAGCACAATCGCAGACAGCCCACACCACCCAAGTTGATAGAACAAGAGTAAAGACATGTTTGTTGACCACACGTCGCAAGATAGAGCAGTAGAAATAAAGTTGTCGCATAGTAGTATCATTCCTCTTTCATCCCTGGCGAAGGGCTGCATGGAAAACGCGATGACAAAGGAACCATCTCCTGATGCTTGTTGTGAGTCCCACAACGTATGCTCAAAGAAAGCACGCGCATGCGAAAGAATACTCCAGTTGAGGTTGAATCGCAACTGTTCCCTCTTGTGTCCGACAAGATATTGGTTCCTACGATGTGATCAACATCAACAGACCTACCTCGCTCAATAATTTCGGATCTAAGGTCATCCAGTGCTGGCTGGTTCGGAATCTTAGCCTGGATGTGTGCTGAGTCTGCATGCAAAGGATGAGTCAGCCAGAGTAAAGATAAAACCACTATGGCATGATGTGTCTTGCGATGCTGTCATTGCTATGCTATCGATGGGGCGCACAGGGACGGAGGAGACAGGGGAGACTTCAAAGCTTGATGCTCCGCTCTAAATCCCCAGTGCTCCAGACATGTTGCACAGTCCACGCGTGCAAAGGATGGACCAAGAAATTGATCACGTCCTGTACCAGACTAGGTAGAATCATAGGTAACATACTTGTCAAAATCCGTCTGGGCTATCATCGATCTGACTGTACATATGCCGACGCGCTGCGAAAAAGGTACTACGGAGGGTTTTCGAACATCGCAAGACACTGCCACACTTATAATGAACGTCGCTCTGCAAGACTGGTATGCAAAGAACTTGCAACAAAATCTTGGGTATCCTCTGCGTTGCCCAAATCCAAGCAATGGAGAAGGCCTTCGCATTGGGGATGTTGGACATGTCGACGAGAATGGTGTATTCCACGTCCTCTGCAACGTACAATCCCCGTCGCGTTCAGATCAATTCCAAACAATTCCGTTGGATGACGACCTGATATGCAAAAATCCTACCTCTGTCATCCCACATTTATTCTCTACTGGCGTCAGGCGGGATATAGGTCAGGAGAGGTAACTGTGCACAGTTGCTCATAGGTCGAATTCTGACCTTGATAATACTTTTTTGTTCAGTGGCACATACAAATTCACCGCAACCACTAAGAGCGGTGCTATACTCATCCTTCCGTCGGGTGCAAAATGCTATGAACTTCAAGACCGACAGAAGTTAGATGAGTTTCAAGATCTTGCCATCAAGCATGCACGTCGCTGGTATCGTTCCGCTGGCCATAATTCCTTGTACTTGATTACTGGCCTTTATCAAACAAGTTCGTGGACTCTAGGATCCTTCTATGGACGTCGGGATGTAGATGGTAAACAAATCCTCATACGCAAATCAGTCGACGACGACGATCTTGTGGCCTACAAATGGGAGCCTGAATTTCCCCACCTGGATCCCCAGTCATGTCGCAAGGGTGTCAGATTTGAGAACCAGACCGTTCTCATCAAAGGTTTCAAGATGAAAATCAGACCGACTCTGGGGGTCACTGTTGTGGAGCCAGTGCACGGATCACAAAACTGGTTCGCACCGCTTCTCCAATATGTCAAGTGTTTGGCATCGCAATTTGGAGTAATTATACTGCCTACCACTAGTAAGGCCTTTTATTTGATACCCTATCAGACTGTGATGACTCCGGGTTGCCATAGGTATCCAACCATATCCTGAATTATCTCGAGTCCGTGCAGGTTTTCAATGTTAATGTTCCGTTTGCAAAGACTGACTTATTATACAGGAACCTCATTGTTTGGATGTCATCAATGATTACCTATTAGAGGAGGTTCGTGCCATGAACTAAGGGTGCCACATTATATTGATTGATCTTTTGCATCAGAATTCCGACGCCGATGTAGCTATTACTCGTGATGTTTGGATAAAGATGTTGGAAAAGGTACGTGGAGTCTATTTCCTTAGCGTTCAGATATGAACCAGTCTTTTTAGTCGGAGTCGATGGTGATGCAGGGAAGTGCACTCCCGGAACACATAAAAGGAGAATATCATATGCACCGCTCCAGCAGTAGCAAGTTTTCCGTCACGAATGTCAACGACTATTGCTAAGTTCCATCCTGACAGATGCAATTTGGTTGCAACAACGTCAACTGTAGGTTACATTTATTGCTCTTCAACCCGTCAATTAAGCCACATTACCAGTGAAGATTCTAAGGATATGCTAGTACAGGAGACCGTAAGCTCCGAGTCGCAAGTTGTCGTCATGCGTATGAGACGTTCTTGTATTCCTCTTGGAGAGGTGACAACTACGCCACAGATATATGCGCTGAAAATGTTCCTGTCGGCCTTGGATATGTTCCTGTTGGATTCTTTGTTCGCGTTGAGGTTGATGGTGGTATATGTTGGTGGACTGAAAACAAGCCTGCGCTGGTGGACAACCACAATATCGAATGGAATGATCGGATCTACTTGTGCGACACTATCCTGGTTTTTGTCCCGTGGTTATCTATGTTAATGACTTCTCAGGCCATCTGCATCATCTACCAAAGTTCGGATGGTTCTTTGTGCGTCTTTCGAGTTTTCCCCCATGCTAGGAAGTGGAGAACCCCTTGGCACATTGGAGATACATGTGTCTGATTTGTTTGGGCGGACTAGACGTATGTACAAGATTTCTGTTCATCTGTTGCAACTTGAAGTATTCGATTATTCATAGCATTCACGATCAAGGACTCCTTGCCTTGCTCCTTAACCCTCCTTGTTTCTGCGCAACGCTGGTATGGTAACCACTGTTCTAGTCGTGGCGATGATGATGTACGTGAAATATCACCATCACTGTTTCCTTTCTGAATACCATGTTGTAGGGTCGACAGGAATGTTCAACGCTCTTAGATGTCACAAATTTGACGGATAAGGGGCACCACGCTCTTCTTGACTACTACAGAAACCACGATGAAACATATCTTGGATCCTCTGTTGCACTTTTCACTCAGGCTCTTGACAAATGCCCCAGGGATGATCCGCGTCGTGCTGCTACCATGTTCAATCTTGCTAAGGCACAATTCCTCTTTGATCAGTTTCATCACGCACACCAAAACTTTCATGACTGTACCTCACTGTTCAGGGAAGCACTGAGGTTACGCGCTGGTGACCACCGGGATCGGCCTATGACTCTGCTGTATCTATTACAAGCTCTTTTGTATTATCGCGCTTCAGGACTTCAAATCGCGCCAAGCATACTAGACGAATACATCAACGAGCTCGAGACAATCTGTCCTTGGGATACCCATGCACGCCGTGCCGCGGACCTCGTGCCGCAAACATACGAACTTGATGGCCTCCAGATCTCTGACGACTTGAGGAAGCTTAACGAGTTGATCTTCAAGTGGATTAGAGCCGCAGACGAGGTTCCAGAGGGTTATTTCGACAAACCTATTAGATTCGACAATATCGGTCTTGCACTGCAGAGACACTTTCAGCTGTGCCACGAGACCATTGATCTCGAGAGGGCCGTTACATGGTTCGAGAAAGCTGTGCAGACTACCCCTGATGGTCATGTGCAAAAGTCCACGTACGCGGACCACGTCAACGATGCTCGTTTGTATCAGTGGGCAACCGTAGCACTGACTAACTCCTCAGCCAATGAGGTATTGAGTTCAGATGCTGCAGCTGAGGTGTGTTTCGCTTGAAAGTCTGGAGTTGGTAATAATTCTCGTCCTATTCAGTTCGACGTTCCAAAGTTACACGTCTATTGGGGAATTTGCGATGTTCTTGAAGGCAGCGGTCGTGTCTTAGAAGCGATCGAATGCTTCCACAGGATGCAAGCTGAGCTATTGGAGATGCACACCCCTCGTGAACGAGCATGGGAAGCAGGTGAGTAGTTTGAGTTACATTGGTGATATCGAGACTCATCTGAGATTCCTTCCTCCAGATTTCCGACGACGTTGTGTTGACAAGGCCAACAAACAAGGCAGTGGAGCAATGGCATCTAAAAATTACGAGTTGGCTATTGGATACTATTCCAGTGCACTCTCACTGGACCCGACGAACGTCAACATCATCGTTAAGTGCTGCGAGGTGCGAAAAAGTCATTTGGCGGGCAGGCTCAGGAATTAATCACATTAACGGTACGACGCAGGCTACCGAACACCACCCATCTTCCTACATAAGACATGGAAGGAAACATACAGTACTAAATCGCATGAGTCGTTATAAGGAGGCATTCAAAGCATTTGAGGTCATGCTGTCGAGAATGGATAATTCATCCGACCCGCGAGTTCGGGGTGAGTCCACTTATTTCGCACACGACACGAGCTGATCTCGTGTGGATAGATATGCGGAACCAGTATCTTGACGCGACCCCACATATACGCATTATTGTCGAGGAGACAATCCGTGACATTTCCCATGTGTTCATCGACACTGTTACTGGTCTTCTCTGTGACAAAGGAATGCAAGCGGCAGCTTTCGAACAAATCCCTATTTTTGATGTGCTGCGGTCTTCTATGACTACCCCTCAGCGACTCGACGAAGCACATATCAAGAAGGAGGTGGAGAAGTTCTACGAATACGTGATGCTCTCGCACAACTGGCAGCCATATGAGCCAACATTCCAGATGGTCGAGAAGGACTCAGTCTACAGACTACCAGCATCTCCCACAAACGATAAACTCATCAACTTCTGCAAGCTCGTGCGGTCTCGCGGTTTCCGGTGGGCATGGAGTGACACGTGTTGTATTAACCAGAGCGACTGGGGAGTTCAGCAGAAATCGGTCACGTCCATGTTTCGGTGGTATTGTCGCGCAGCACTCACTATTGTTCATCTTCTCGGTGTTCACTCCAAGTCGCAAAGGGTGGGTTCCATGAAAGGGAGCATCTGGAATATGCGCGGGTGGACATTACTGGAGTACGTCGCTTCGAGGGTCATCCAAATTTACACCGAAGATTGGAAACCATATCTGGATCTGAAGTCGTTCAATCACAAAGAATCGACCATCATTCTCTCGGAGATGAAACAGGCAACCAACTTCGCCACTGAGGCCCTTGCTACGCTTCAGCCAGGATTGACGAGGGTGCGCGAGAAGCTCTATCTAGCTTCCAAGCGTCAAACAACACGTGAGGAAGACATTGCCTATTGCTTGTTCGGTATCTTCAATGCCACCCTCCCGGTCCTATACGGCGAGGGTAAACAAGCAATTGGACGGCTATTGGAATACATCCTCACACGGTCGGACAACGTCATGGTTCTCGCTTGGACCGGAACCTCGAGTAACATCCACAGCTACTTCCCTTCAGACCTGACTGTCTACGATCAGGTCATTCCGCCACATATTCCGCTAGCAGTCCAAACCTCCGAGATGGATCGGATGGTTTTGGATGTAAAATCACGCTTTCCCGATCTCTCCCTCATTCTTGAGTTGTACAATGGACTTCATAATCTCCCACCGCTGTCATTTACTGCTGGCCGACTACAACTTGTGAGCCTCGTTTTTCCCATGGACGACCTCAAACTTCGTTCAGAATGTGATTCCGACACTATCCATCAACTCTATCGCACGAGCACGACTACTCTTGGTGACGTGCGGATCGAGACCAAGGAGGAATTGGCAGGGATGAAGGGATTAGTTCTCATCCATCCATGGATCAACCCTCTTATCGACGAGGACTTCTCCGATAGCCATCCTCAGTTTGATCATGTCACGCGCTCACTGCAACTCCTCGTTCGTCTCAGGCAGCCGTTCGGTGTGCTATTACTTGCTTCCCGCGGGCGCATGCAATACAAGCGCGTCGCGACGGACAGTTTCATCAAGGTTCAGGTCCGCTCCGAGACGTCGTTGAAGGAGCTGATGCGAAGCATTCGTACAGTCGACGTGCAGTAGTCGTGCATTGCTCGCTTTGCATGTTAGACAATGCGTTTTCATTTCTATTTTCCCTTGGAGTGTATCTTACGCTTATTAGAGTTGTTTTTTGTTGTGATTTTGGGACGTAGAATCTATACTTTTAGTTATTCTGTTCTTCCTCCGCTATCTATCATGCCGACGATTAACGAGAGCATAACCATGCCTCAAGCTCTTGAACCAGAGGAAACCGCTGGACAATGCAGCATCCCTAGCCTCCTCTCCATTCTCATCTTCTGCGCATATGACCGCTAGGAAACGTATAAAAAGGATACCCTACTGCAACTGAAAAATGACTCAACCAGGGCACACTCGAACAAATCAATTTGTTGCAGTATTAGACCAAGTGTTTTCAAATGCGACACGAACATATTGCACCTTATAGTGAGCAGTGCTGTACATGAAGACTAGTACGCGATATTCCCCGACATAGAGACCGGCCAGTGATGATGATGTTGAAGTTAAGAGGACGGGGGCGTTGTCACTGACGAAGGAATCTATTTCGTGCTTCGAGATACTCTATGCCCGGGGTCGCCTATTGGAGACAGGCGTAGAATGGTTCTTGCAATGCAGAAGAAGGTTTTCGCGCGATAGTGAGCTACTGTTGTGTTGAGGCGATTGGCCGTATAACTTACCGACATCACCCGGAGTCATGGGCACGGAGTCACCATTCCCAGATACCAGGTGTGCGGTAGAGAGCATGCATCGATGGGTTAAAAACGATTTATGCAGTTGGTGGAATGACCCGCATTCTGAAGGGTGTCACAGGGTTGTTTGTTTTCAAAGCTTGCCAAACAACGAGACTTGAGCCTGAGATTCTTCCCCTCGAGACTGGATTTGAATTTCAAATCCTAGCGACGGCCGTTTTCCATCCCCCACCCTAACGAAGATCAGCTCATCCTGGTTATCATCAATTTGACTTGTTGGATGACATCACATCATGTCCTTGGCAAAGACTGCAGCCCACCTCGGCGACAGCGCGTTTAGCAGCATTCCAGTCATGTGAGTCAAACAGAAGGTGGATCGGCGGCGGTACATAGCGAACTCGTGCCCATAATAGTCTGATCGCCTCGATCCTCTAGAGACTTGAGCAAGTGCGACACTCCGGAAGGCAGGTCCACCACAGCGCATGAGATTAGAGACGCCTGCATGCGAGCTGGATTTTTCTACGGTATGCAACATACTACATCATTGTACGACGCGCATTCCCTATGCCTATTACTGTAGTACGGAACCACGGAATCCCCCAGTCGTGTTTGGACAACGTGCTCTCAGCGTTGCAGACGTTTTTCAGTCTCCCTATGACGACTAAAATGAAGGCATGATTTCTTATGATGCAGCTACCTTAGTTGATGCTAAATCTATCTGTCTTAAAGCTATACCACAAGACCGTCGCCAACTTCAAAGGCTACGCTCCACCCCTCGATTCAAACATCGACTCGGCTAACAACACCATGGGTGACTTTCACGAAGCGTTTGAAATTGGATGGGAAGATGCTGGCTTTAAATCGATCATGCAGGACAATCAGAGAGCTCATGACGGTGCGATAGCAGGTGTTAACGTATGGCCCTCGGACTCGGACTGTCCCGGATTCAGACAAGCTTGCCTTGAATATTAGTGCGTTTATCTAACTTTGTCAACTCGAACATGAAACTCGTATTCATGTTTTTCGGAACCCCTCTTGTTTATCTTTCTCTGTAGCCACGCGGCGCTGAACGTCGGCAAGACTCTATTCCCGCTCTTTGCCCTCGCTCTTGACCTTGAAGAGACATATTTCGAGGACAAAGTAGGCCAGCCATCAACTATTGACAATTTCATCTAATATTTCCATGATAGACGCGAAATTCCGCTGCGAACATGGCCTTACTGCATTACCCTTTGCAGGACAGCCACCCTGGCTTGAATGACGATACACCGGGTCTCGGAGCCCATACCGAGTGCTTACATTGTGCCCTCCCCATTCTATTCTCGTTTCTTATCGTTTCTTCTGTAGCTTCCAGGTCTGAGTGTCATCTTCGCAACTACGGACACAACTGACTCGATGTGGCATGAAGTGTTTCACTATTCTGTGGCAGCAACCTGGGATTCAGGCTCTTCAAGTCATGAATTCGGAGAAGAGATGGATCGATTTGCCTGCCATCGACGATACATTGGTCGTCAAGTGAGCCCAGTTATTTCGGAAGCTGGTCAATTATATTCATTCTATATTAGCATCGGTGACCAATTGGCAATGTGGACAAGTGAGTTTATACCTGTCTCGTTCAAAAGTGAACATCATTGAAACCACATGTTGCACAGACGATATCTTCAAGTCTACCGTTCACCGAGCGATGAACAAGAGTGGAAAGGAGCGATATTCCATTCCCTTGTTTTTCGGTACAGATTACCATGTGAACATCGAGGTGGGTGTAAATGAATAAATTTCTGAGTATTTGCCAGCTCATATTCTCTGCAGCCCATACCGAGTTGCGTGGCTGCAGACAGACCGGCGAAATATAGTCCCATTACCGCTGGAGAATATGTGAGCAAGCGGCTCAAGAACAAGTACCATACAGCGTAGACCTAACGGGCCCTCGAGAGGAATGGGAGATATTCGAGTTATAGCAAAAAACTCTGTCTAGCCCGTTTTGATCAACGAACAATCCATGAACTCTTTGAACAAGGGGACTTAGTGACCCTCGATCTCGTAGATAGAGTAAAAGAAAGCTGGAGAGTATCTACAATGGGGCTGGCGGGGCATTGATCATTGGGCCGCCGTGCGCTAGACTGAACATCTGTATTTGTAGAGTGGTCTTGAATCCGTTGTCAGATTAATATGATACGTTTCGATGCGCGAAGGCGTCTGTACGCAACGGAGATGCTCAGTCGTCGTGACAAACGAGACTCTGTGTATTAACTATTTACCTGCACGAAACGGAGATGCTAATATACGTTAGCATCTGCAGCTTTAGTGTACGTGGCTGATGGCTCACCTCAGTCGTCGTGACAAACGAGACTGAGGTGTCCGTGTGAACGAAAAACAACTAGATACGAAAAGCATCACGTGCGAATTGATTATGTAGATCGTAAACGTATGTCTAACATAATATCACAAACCTCGACGAGGTTGTGGTATTCAATGATGTCTTTCAAGATGACATGGCACTTGCCCAAATGGGTATAGCCCCCACATTTGGGGGTTTATGGCAGCAGTACCAGAAGCGCGTGGCTCCGCATTGTGTGCACCTCTTCACCAATGCTTCCCTTTGAGCGAATCTAAAGTCATGATTTCGGTGAGTCTTGAGCTTGAGATGCAGACAGAACGAAATTGTAATATCACGCATTCGCAAGACGTTCTTCACCTTCAACCAAAAAGGAGAGATTGGTTGCTCCACCTTCTCCGAATGACCCTCCTCGGAACTGTTGATCCTGGCATCTTCGCTCAGGTCCTTATTTCTCATTTATATTGGACGGATTTCAGGTAAATTTCTTGGCTCTTCCCATGGATACCACTGCTTAGACCGGTGTTTTAGGCGTTCGATTGTGGACGTATTCAGGATCCAGGTCGTTTCCAATAGCGACATGCGATCGCCTATCATCACCTTGGGTTCCACCAGCTTCTTCCACGTTCGCGTCAACAACCTCTATGTCGTTGCTTTTACAAAGTAAGCGTCGTAGGTTTTGAACGCCCAAGCTGCCATCAGCGTCTTATCAGAACCAATGCCAACGCCGCTCTCATATTTGAATACTGCTACCTTTTCATAACGATCGCCAAATCTTACTTTGAAAAAGTTGATGAGGAGTCCGTCAAGAATAACTTTGTTTTGATTTATGAACTCATCGACGTCTCAGGTTTATTCAACCCTTGCATAATTGTGCGTGTCTTGTCACACAGCTCTCCGCTCAGTCCATGGCAAATGCAAAAATTCTATGATATCACCATACAAGACCGCCCTCCTTGTCGCTCTTGTGAGGTCTGATGCCTTTCGACAGCTGATAGGATTACCATCTATTCATCCGACCCTCGCGCACGTCGTCATCGTCGTATGACTCCGTGACGTTGTATACCTCATCCTCTACTTCATCTTCCGATATATCATCCTCGTCCGTTGTGTATGTCGTCAGTGAATCGAATCGGCTTGTGCCACTCGAACGTCCCAATGGCATGGGACCTCGTGCCTGGATCTCGTTCGGGATTTCCCTCCCCGACCTCGTGTCCAACGTTGTCATCAAGCCCGAGCATGTCTCCATTCCATTAATATTCTTCTCGCAGCCTGTCTTTCTCGTACTCATCATTGATGGGCACATCGGTAGTGACCACCGAAACTTGCGGAGACATCTGGAGAAGCTTATGCAATGTCCTTTTTTTCATATATCTCTTCAAGGAGGCGCTGGTTGTTTATGATCTATAATTCGTCGAGTAATCCAGCCGCTTTAAGTTTGAAGGTGGCGTCGTACCTCTTGCGTTACACCCAACGTGCTTGGCAGGATGCACATGTCCGCTGGGTTAGTCGCTGCACACAGACGATACGGGCGGCCTTCACGGCGCGAGTTCAACATCCTAGCACGCGAGAACGCTGTCGCGTGCATGTCACACGGGCACCCGTGAAGGTCTACTGGACCTTGTTGATACCATATGAACCCTTGGAGATGTCATTCGCTAAGTAAGAAACCAGTCAGACCTGTCAACGCTGCCAACCACGAGGCGACCACGCACTTCGATTGGAAGCAGTTTGGACGAATCATGCCACCTCTCCGTCTTGCTAGGATGCGATCCTCCATGCCTAACTGATATCCCGACTTCATCATGATTGAAATAACAACTGTAGAGTTCAAAATACTCCATCACGAGCATTCCCAGGATTTCTCCGACTTGATCTCTCCTCTGCGGAGTTTGGGATGCATCTGCAGAAAACTGATGGCCAAGTGAATGATGCTGTAGCTTCCCAAGCCACCAGTATGTGCTTCGTTGGTCCCGCATTGGTTTAGAAGTGCCTTCACGATGATGATCAAACAACGTAACGCAAACACACAGCCCTGCATACATTATAGGAAACCATCGATGATCTTTCCTGCCTTGATACCATCACCTTGGTTGACGCTGATGTCCGCGTTGAGACGTCCATGGTACTTGATGAACTTGACTATGGGTACCTTTGCTTTCGAGATGGCCGTGACCTTGGACGTGATCTCCACTCACTTGAGGGTGTTTGCGAGTGCGCGTAACACGTTCACTTGATTGCTACGTGCCATGGTCTTGGAGTCCATGACAAAGTCGATATCCCTGGGTACGGTCAGACAATATGTTCAGGATTGATCGCTTTGAACACATATGCAATGGGTGAATAGAACTTCGTTCCGTTTGTGACGATTGTGCCAGTCGACTTGAGATACCCAAGGCGTATTCTTCGTATCCAGCGGCTCGAACCGCTGTCTCCTTCTCTGCATCCGGTCGTCCTCTACATTGTCCGACAGACGGTCATGATTCTGCTTCATCCCGCGACCCTCATTGAGATTACTCGACCTCGGCGGCTTCGCGTTCCATCTCCTTCCATTTTTGACACGTGCGTTCAGTCCCAGGGGACTCCGTGTCGCTCGCCCCTAGCAGAACATAGTCTTCTCCAATCTCTGGTGGTGTTTTCACCCTGGCATCGTGTGGTGGCCGCGATACCCGTTTCGCATGAAATCCCTGTCTTTACTTTTACGGTTCGCAGTAGATAATGTGTGTGGTCGTTGTGAGGAAAACTCCGGCCCTTCTCGGGGGATGCTAAGCGTCGACCGGCGTCGTGACAACGACGGTGGCTGTGGTGGTTGCGGTCCCTGTCCCATTCTCTGTTCCTATTTCTTTCTCTGCACTTGTCCTTGTCTTCATCGTCGCTGTCTCTGTATCCCTCCCGGGGCCGACAACATGGTTCTTGTCCCTGTTCCTCATCTAATCTTAAGTTGTAGTATTGCGATCGCGTCTGGATCCTCCTCTTGAACTCAAGGGTCTGGGGGGTAGGGTGTCTATGAGAAGAAAGAAAGCGAGGTAAGAAATAGAGAAAACTATTACCCGGGAAGGAAATGAGTTGTCCTATCGAGCTTCTCGCGGAATGTTGTTTGGTTCCAAAGCCTTTGTCAAACAAATAACGGAGGATGTTTCCTTTCTGGTCCGCGCCCTCGAGCCGGCTCGGAAGTTGTCATGGTTGCGTCGTGTAATTGGCAAAGACTCCAGCCAGCGTCGACAGTGCATTCAGCGCATTCCAGTCGTGCGAGTCGAGCAGAAGGTTCCAGTGCGGTATCAATGTATTATCACTAGTAGCCACTGGCATGACATTTAAATCCGTGCCTTTGATCCATTATTGCTGGGCAAAGGCCACAAACGCCTCTCGATAGCCTGAGTGCTTGCATACAATCTTGTAACGACTTTCGACCAATAATGATGTATACTTGAACGAACGAACACCTTAACTACCGTACGAAACCTCCGAGTCACACTTCGCGTCTATACGGCTATCTCAGACAGAGTATTAAGCCCCATTGAAAGTTTCGTAAACTCTTCCATGTACGCTTCGCAGACTGCCAAGAACCAAAATTCATGCTCCGAATTATGGTCGGCGATGAGGTTATGTGCAATTTCGTGCGCAAAGGTGAGGAACCTGGGAAAGACTTGCAGTTGCATCGAAGGATGCTAATATATGGGACGAACCAAAATGCCAGAGATCGCTTTCCTTTTCCTGCCTTGACATCCTCGTAGTCTTGTTTGGGGATTGTTAGCGTTGAACGTCAGTATTCAAGTCGGGTTTCACTCACGCCACTTTTCAAAGTAATGAAGATTGAGGTAAATGGTTCCCCTGTAATTGAATGCTATGGATCTAGCATCATGATAGAATATACGATACGACTTGGTGGGGAGATCGTAGATTTTGGCAATGTACTGGGTGATATCCAAGAAGCGAGCGAGCAATTCTTGTGTACATATACGATCGACGTCAGAAAGGTCTGTTAAAAGGGTTAACGCACAAATACGTTCAAGTTGTCAAACAAAATTTGCCTTTATCGACATGGACTTCTACATCCTGTATGTTGCCTGACCATCCCATAAGCAAAACGAAAGAGGGAGAGCACTGGGAGCTCACAAAGGTGCCGTAAATTGTCGACTGACGCAAAAGTATCACAATAACCGCTTTCCACAGATTCTTCTGTGTTCAAGTCGTTGTCGCAATGAAGTAGTGCCTGGCCACCGCGCTTGCATGCTTGGATTGCTGCTCTTACGGTAGATTCTGCCCAACCGGTAAGATGATATCGGCTGAAATATCTGGTTGCTCACCAATGTGCCTCTGTTCCTTCACCAGACTGGAAAACATAGATAAGAAGGCGTTTGTGAGCAGTTACACGGAAGACAAGCATACTCATGAGACTGCCGGATGTCGGTACTGGTACTTGTAGCCTGGTGGCCAGCAGAAAATGTTGAGGGAGATGCATTTATGGTGTGTCCGTCCGTAGCCTTGGAATCGTGACCCGTCTTTTTCACCCCGAACTGATGGTTTTGGATTGCTTGATCGACTGTAATGGTCGAGTTTCCAGTGCTAAGTAACTTCCAGTCTTTCAGACATCGAGAACTTGAAGGCTCGTCGACTGCATATCAATTACAAAATATCATATATCAGCTCCGTGTGGATTGTTTGACTAGGATAGATTTGACTGACTTCTATACCCTCTTTGCTCCAAAACCTCGCGTGAACCAAGGCAAGTCGTAAGAAATTCGACGTCGGGAGGGTTTTCTGCACCAAGAAACACTTTGCATAGCGAAGCTGCCAGACTTTTTGCATCCTTCAGCTAAAATATCTAAATGGAACGAACTAAGAACGCACTTACTCGTGCTTATTTTGCTCTACCTGGCAAGTAAGCCACAGTTGTATTGTATTCGATTCGTAGATCGCAATTGCCGACACCTGTCGTTCTTTGGTTGCTTCCTTTCCAATGATGAGTGTTCTAGAGACAACCAGCTCCTCCCAGACCTCAACAGTGATGTCTCTGGCGCCAGCGAACCGGGACCCCGGTTTTCCAGGCCTAAGATGAGAATAATTGTAAAGGAATATAGGTAACCTTTCTAGGACCAACTTCCGATAGTCGAAGCACATTTCTGGTTTGTCTTTCATTGCACCGGATGGGTTATATTGATCTTGGACAGCTGTGGTCAGGTATTGACATCCGAGTGAGATGTAAAAGTCTTCCCATTGGGTCAGTAATATGTGCGGAAAAAACCTAAATGCGCCTTCACCTTTAAGTTGACGGGATATATCTTGAGGTGCGACAGCAATGGAGTCCGCAAACTGGTACAAGGTTTGGACGTCGTCCACGATAAAGATGTCGTTGGGTTTCCATAGTCCGTAGGGCTCCCCTGGTTTCTCGATTTCCTCGCATGGCCGTGAGCCAAGTAGAACAGGCTGATTCATCATCTTAGACTTCGTTTCAATACTAATGCGACCGGGATGGGAAGCGAAGCGATTGAGTTCTTCCAAGAACCTGCCAACGTGTCCTTCTTATCGAGTGGTAGTTCAGAAACGCCATGCTTACCGTTTACATCCAGCGTGACCAAGGACCCCCTGGGAATCACTGACAAGTCTCTTTGCGACATCGTCCTCTGTGGGATAGTTCTTTGCACCACAAACATGCAAAAATTCATTCCCGGGACCGAAGTTGACAAAATGAAATAGCTTTGAGTATAAGTCGTCTTCTGTGCCCTCTCTTAAGTAACACTCGGTGGGAGTCAACATTTTTTTGTCTCCGAGTGTGGTCTTCGGAACTATACGCAAGTGGGAGATACAGTCAAGCTCGATCTTCTTGAATCCTAAGGTAACACCAAGCTCTTTAAACGGCCGCCATGAATGCAAGGGATATTACCCACTTGGAATGTGATGATACAGAATTTCGAACCACTGGCGAGCGGTTTCTTCGCCAAGTGGATCATTCTCCACGTCTTTCAACCGTTGAAGGATCAACGAGGAAAGGGGATGCTGCTGTATCCCCAGAAGTTCAAGCACACTCTTTTCATGCTCGCGCTGAACGATAGGAAAACCAAGTATTTCCCACTGTTTGTCTATGAATACCTGAAGCGATCGAGTCCCGATCAGGATGAAATTTCGGAAATGCTCAATTTACTTAACATACCTCTCCTGGCTTCCTGAAACCAACATCACCTTTAATCTTTGCAGGAACGAATGAAGCATCTCTAAAAAATTCGAGTTTATAATCCGAATACTGAGATTGAAGGTATTTGCATAGATAATCAAAGGCAACTTCGCCAATTTCAATGTTCTTCGAACACAGGTTGATTATCTCATCCAGAGGTGGAAACCGACACAAGCCAAGATGATAAAGTAATTTGACCTCTAGGGAAACCTCAGTCAGTTTTCAGATTTGATACAAAAGTTAGATCTACCTCTGCGGGATGCATCCTGCCATTCTGCATTCCCGCCCCAATCTAAGAGCGGAAGATCAAGTTGTTGAAATATATCTATCGGCGGGTAGAGCTGATGGAGGTAAAATCGTTCGCTACCACCTTCTTGGGCACCTTTTTTGACGAAAAAAGGAGATGACCTCAAATCCTTAGAGTCTGAGTCACTAAGGCTCTCCTGCTGAATGAGATAATTGATAATATCGGACGTTTTCAGTGCTTTCCTGAAGATTCTCAGTTCAGTCAACATTCAGAATGCGGCTCACGGCTCACTGTTTCAAAAAGAGTTGCAGAGGAGGATATTTCCTGACTCCTAGAGCGACAAGGAACTGCTTCATATCTTCACTGATTTCATGGTTCGAGGAGAACTTGACTATCGGGAGATTGAACTTGGTAACATTGGAGCTGGGTAGACACGACTCCTCGGGGATACGTAGGCCATTTGTCGTTGGAATACACTTCTTGCCGGCAAATACAGACTTGATTGATTGGTGTACATTGCCCCTGGATGCAGAGCAAATAGCGCGCAATACGTCCTCAGCCCAACTGATCGACTGAGTAAAGTCGTACTCAGGGTTGTCAGATCTGACTTTTGGGGAGGATATGTGGTGTAACCAGTCAACGAGGGTGAACTCACTCCAGCAAAACTTCTGGAGCAGGCTCGTAGGAGGGATGGTTTCAGTGAATTGGCGGGGTACCACTGAATGTGGTAAGGGACTCTCCGGCGGGATATAACTTTTAGGGCCAATGAAGTACTTTATGGAGGATAGTGGGACACATTTGTCATTTGAATCCTGGAAGTCAGCTACTTTTAGCAGATTGGCTGTTCTGGCGTCGGCCCAATTGAGATCCATCCATTGAAGAAAGGCGACAAGCTCGCCAGTTTTCCCATTGAGAGGATGGTGTTCCAAGTCATTTTCAATGTCCAAAGGTGTTACGGGTTGTATATCCTTCTTGTTTGGGTGTGCCCTGACGAAGCCCACCGCTATTTCACTGAAGTATGATGAAAGCATCGGTACGTTCTTCAGGAATATCTTGCAATGTTCATCAAACAGCCTGATATCCGAGACTTCCCGTACGCCAACGGAAGAGAGAAGTCGTAGAGGAGATGCAGTGCACGTATAGAATGATTCACGCAGCTTTTCTGCGACCTTCGGTGAGGGGGTGGTGGTGCGAAAGGTGAAAAATTTGACAACATGGATGAAATGATCAGCAGCAATATCTTTGTCCCCAGTGTCCCATACGCTTTGAATCCTGGAGAGCTCTACTTCATAGATGGCACGTGATAGGAACCCTCCAAGATATAATAGCTTATTATTCCATACTAATTGAGTGATCATGAGAACAGGTTAGCTTTTTTTCCTATCGAGAATGAAACGAGATACATACCAGCGATATTCTGGTCACTTGGATCTCGAATGAGTACTTTTGGTCCACCATTCAGATAGACTCAGAACTTACACTAGATCTATGGATTCGCGCTCGACAGTGGGGATAAACTGTGAGGCCATGTGACCACAGATACCTGTTGTTTGGCGGGTAGAATGACCCTGAATAATAACATCAGTAATCCAGTCGACTACAGCTCTGTAATGGTCTACGGACAATGAAGATCATCGAATGCAATGCCTCCCTGGTTAGGGATAAGTAAAAGTGTTTCTTGTTCGTGCAAAAAAATACACACTTATCCAAATCGGCGCGAAGCCCTTGGAATATACTTTTGTGCTTTTCATCCAGGCGGCTCTTATCGTGTTCCTCCTTCCCAGTCTGCGTGTAGTCAATCTCAGGTCATAGGTGCTAATATTCAAACGAAATAAGAAAGCCCACATATATCAGGCTATAATCGACTCTAGAACCTTGCTCTTTAACTGTACACTGAGCTAGTTCTTCAGCAAATACTGCGTTCATCTTGACATCTGCAGTGATGGTGAATACACTTAGATCCAATTTTGTTTCACAAGGGGTAGGATCCATGGTTCGGACAGAGATAGTGATTACTTGTCAAATGCCATATCAGAACATGCAATTTTCAACATGACTTGGGATGGCACTTACGACGCCGACGAAGTTGAAACGATTCTAGGGTCATTGTTTTTGGAGAATCAGCATCCTTCAGTGGAATGTGAACTTCAATAGGTTCGGTTGCTTGATTAAACTTTCTGATATGACCAATGCAATCTGTGTTCAAAAAAACTCGAATATCGTTCAGCTTTTCCATGAAAGTGATCGACGTGGAAAGAAATTTCAACAAATCGTTCCATTTTTCCATTCGAGCAGGCTTCCGGAGCGGTATCTCAATTGTTGTTCCAGTTTTATCTGTATGACATCCACTCGAGTGGAAGCGTAACTAGCTTTTGTGTGAGCATGTAGCCGGTTGAGATCGATGGACTCTTACAGGGCTCGCATCGTTCAAATAGAACTCCATCTTACGCCCTTCCGTTCTACTTATCGTCAAAGATGTTTAGAGAAATAACCAGGACACACCACCAGAGAATACAACGGGCCGATCAGTGACAGAGAATACTGTGTAGAAACCTACCAAATTACATTACTCGATTACTAAATTTGATGTAGGCTGCCGACTCACCAACGCCGAATGCGCCAACCTTGCCTGAATCGGGATTACCATTGGCTAGACAGATCAAGTTGCATGAATGTCTGTGCGTCGAAAGACAGGCAACATACCGATCTCCGTGAGTCTTTTCCAATCAGCTTCCCCAAATGGCTTCCCGGTGTTCTCAAAGATCCATTTCACGATCTGGAGAAAGAAAAAGATGAGGACAATACAGGTTAGACATATCTCTTACATCAGAAGATTCATTGGCTTCAAAGCGAATTTGGACAGATTCAGATTCAGCATCATCCGCGTTCTGAAGGAGTTCCCGGAACACTGCAAGGTAGAAATGAAATCAGAAATATTGTTCAACGAAACAATGACCCATATTGCTTACAGGCAAAATCGTATGAATAGCGGGCGAGGACTTTGCGCACCAATGCACGTTGGTTAACTCGGACTTCCCCCTCAATTGTTTGGTTCTTCCCAAAGAACCGGAATGGGTTTTTCTTATTGATACCTCGTTCTGAGGTATGGTCGCGGTCGGAGGTCATTCTATTTGTTCAGAGTCAGCTCGTGATGATACCAGCGATATAACATTGTTGGATCATATGACTAGTGGTGAAAGTACTGACTCTAGTGGTACGTGGGCTACTGGGGCCAGTGTCACCGTTGAAGTAGTACTTTGTGAGTCACCGTGATGGGGGAAACAAGTGCTCGAGCGATCGATTACTATATATCCGAGCCATTTGGCGCTTCTCTGCCGTCGGATCATATCGAAGTGAGGTGCACATTTGCTTGCCCTAGATCGCCGCGGAGAATATTGCATGACATTGCCACACTTCAACAGTAGTATGCCACGCATGATGCATGCTAGTAGTACTAACTCTGCATTGAACTGTATATCAGTGACGCTCTAAATGTCGAATATCACTCTGTAAAATGTGTACGCAAATAAATTGCGACAGGATCTTGGCTATCCTCTGCGTTACCCCAATCCTAGCAGCCGAGACGAGTCGGAAGGCCTTCTCGTGTTGGGGATGTTGGATTTGTCGACGAGAATGGCGCATTCCATGCCTTCTGCAATATACGCTGCCTATCACGTTCTGAGCTATTCAAGGCAATTCAGTTGAATGAAGACCTGATTTACACAGACCCTACTATCCTCCAACACCCATTTTTCACTGTTGTCAAGCAAGATATCAGTCAGGCGAGGTACCTGCATACCATTATCAATAATTCGCATTCTAAACCTGACAATACTCTATTCAGCAGCATTTACAGATTCACGGCAACTGCTGCGAAGGGCGCTATACTCATCCCACCTTTGGATGCAACACTCTATGGCCTTCAGTGCCAACAGAAGCTGGACAAATTTAGAGATCTTGCTATACAGCATGCACGTCATTGGTGTCATTCCACTGGTCATGACTCTCTGTACTTGATTACTGGTGTTTGTTGAACCAGTGGATGGGCTCTGGCATCCTTCTATGGATGTCGGAATGTGGATAGTGAAAATGTCTTCATATGAAAGTCAGCCGAGTAAGATGACCCTGCAGCATACAGTGAGGTGCAAAACCGTTGCAATGCCTAACCACAAACTGGGGTGCGAAGCGCCCCGCAATCACCTGTGGGAATTTCACTTCGCTTTGGTGAGAACAAATAAAGAGCAAACCCTTGGCTACAACATT
>JBBPMT010000129.1:0-26877 GCA_038090455.1 Garcileccinum viscosum
ACTATAGCCTTATATAGCTTATATTACTCATCCTTATCATAATAGTACTGGCCCTATAGTGGTCCATGCACATGTCATCATAGTATATATATTGTGAATGCATGACTAGCAGACCTCAGTCTGTTCTGGTTAGTTTCCCAGCTAGCTTATATGGATCCCCCATTATAGTTTGTGATTATCAAGGTGATCTAGCTCACACTACTGGTCACTTTCATAAGAACAGACTCTTCCATTTTGCTATCTCACCTCAACACCAGTATCATGTCACCCCTTCCACTCTACTTCTCATTGCTGTGTATAGTTAGACTTCAGACTTAAGGAGAACCCCCAATAGTCAAGGTCAAGCTTGTGCTGAAATCACAGCTGGTTATTCCATGACCACAATTGGACTATGACCAACTCTAAACCATATTCATATGCTCATTTGGTGTCGTCCTTGGTTCACATTGTCAGGGTAGATCTCATTTGAGAGGATCCTTCTGACCACTGAGAAACAAGGATCAATCCCTTAGTGCATATTGGATCAGCATAGCAGAGACAACCATGCAAACCATACATAGTGAGCTTCTACAGGTTTAAGACTTACAGCCTCATTGAGCTAAATCAAGAGCTGTAGCCAGGCAGATTGCCAGTTCATTTACTTGTATCCAACACTCAGGAGTTACTGTGCAACTGTGATGCATAGGAGTTTTATTTTTTTAGCATATGTACTTTGAAGATGGTGAATTCCAGACTTATGCTGCAATAGTCCCTGCCTCTGATATCTCAACTTGTCTTCCCATCGACAAAGACTTTGACCTCAACAATACCATTGTTTGAGACACACCCTATAACATCATCTTCAAAAACTTCCCCAATTGGCTGCAACATGAATTTCTGCAGCACCATTTCAATCAAACTCCCATTCTCCTTGATGACATAACCAATTTCTATCAATCCTCAATTGAATTTAACTTCATAGACCATGTCAGGACTCTTTGACCATCTGCCATCTCCTATCCAATCAGAATTCCCTGCAATGATAACTGTGAGCAAGAGCTATCACTGAGGCTCCAGAGCAGATCCAGGTGCCCTACTTGCCAATCAAATCACCTTGCTAACTGAGTGACTATCTGATATCATGATCAGGCTGGAAACAATGAAAAGAGAAAACAAAGAGCTCTATAACCAGCTAGACCAAGACCATGATGAAAAGGCCACCAACTTGATGTTGGCAGAAACTAATGGCTTGGAAATATCAAAGTGAGCTGAAATCATAAAGGATTCCAGGATGTATGATGGAGGATATGGAAAATTTGATAAATAGTGAACCAAAATGTTGGTTTTTAGAGAAATGAATCTTAGCATGTTTGGAGAACACACCCTCAATGGTGAGAAAAATTGAAATCTTGCAGTTTTCTCCTGCATCGGCACAGAAGCCAGTGAAAAAGACAAGAACAGAGCAAGCACCTGGGTACATACCAAAATCAAAAAGTGCCAGAATACAAATATCCCCTGGCTCCCATAGAAAGAATTGGAGAAACTGCTGAATTACTGATTCAGAATCAGCAACAAGAAGGAGATTGCAACCAAGAAACTAATGGTGTGAAAAAAATACCACAATGAGAAGATGCAAGTCTTCTTAACCCAATGGCTGGCTTTGTACAATCAGGCTGAATGTACCAAGGCAATGGGCATCATTTTGCTTGAACAAAGTGTTCAACAAGACATCATCAAGCATATGTATATGCAGAATGAATGCCTAGACAAACTATATGACTTTGTCATGAAGGTACAGACCTACACCAATGTGATAGAAACCTTCAAGTTGCAATTCAATGGATCTCACCAACAAAGAGATTCCAATGCTATGGATGTCAACACTATCACTTCCAACAACCAAGAAATTAACTGCACTTCTTGGGGCTGCTACAACTGCAGTAAAGAGGGTCATATGGCAAGAGACTGCAAAGCCAAGAGCACAGCATGTGCAGAATGCAGTTTCTGCTAAGGGGGGTACAGAAAAGAGTGCTCCAAATTCAAGTCAAAGAACATTTGAAGTGCAGAAGGAACTGCATCAACAAATCAAGATTCTGAACAATGATCCCTCACAATACTATCTCGACCTGCTGGGCAGGTAAATTGGCAAGCCACCATCTGTGGCATGGACTTAGAGGCTGCTAGGGCCTATTTCAAAGATCTTGAATCTCACCAGGGAAAAGAGTAAGCTTGGACATGACAGGTAGTGTATCAAGCAATATGAACCCCTTATATGTACATAGTAGTTCTCCTGATTTTTTTTCTCCAGTTCCATCTCAATCGAGGGTATAACACCAAAATAGTGCTCACCTGTTTCCTTTATCCATTTCAAATCCCTTTTCTTGTCTTGATTCCAATTGTAATTTAGATAGTGATTCCAATTCAGTTTCCATAGCCTCAAATGTATCTGTTCATAGCTCTTTCTCTACCAAAATGGTGAACTCTGAAAAGGAGCATGGTCACTGGGAAGTGATGCTTGATTCCATTTTCAAAGAAAATAAAAATAGCTTGCCTCTAAATCTGATAGAGAAACAAGTGTGCACTCTCAAGCCACTCCACAAGTTATTCATAAAAATTGATATAATTACAAACAACACAAAAACAGAAGTCAACACCCTGCTAGACAGTAGCACCACTGGAATATTTACAGACACTGCATGAGCAAAGGAAAACCATATTCCTTTACAACCTCTTGAGAACATTGTACTGGTCTACAATGTTGATGGCACAATAAACTTAGCCAGCAGAATAGCATATATTGCTACCATCATCATAGAGATTACATAGGACATTGCAAAAAAGTCACAGCTGATATCACTAACCTAGGAAAAACCACATGATCCTGGGGTATACATGGTTACATGATCATAACCCTTTCATTGATTGGATAAAAGAAATGGTCACAATGGATCACTGCCCTATGTCATGTGCAGCCTTATACCATAGCTACATCAGTAGAATAGAAGCACATGAACAATCATATGGTTATCACATTAGCTGGGCCAACAATGGAAAATATGTACCTTTCAATGCAGAAGAAGCAAAGAAGCTCATACCATCAGAATACCATGACTACATAGATGTCTTCTTGAAGAAGGCAAGCAAAAGAATGCCAGAACAAAAACTGTGGGATCACACTGTAGATCTAAAACCCAATTTCATACCAAAGAAAGGCTGCCTGATCAAACTTTCTCCTGAGGAACAGGATGAAGTCAAAGCCTTCATGGATGATCAATTATTGAAAGGGTACATATGGCCCTCAAAATCCCCACAAATGTCACCAGTATTCTTTATCCCAAAGAAGGATGGGAAAAAGCACATGGTCATGGACTATAGATATTTAAATGAGGGAATTGTCAAAAATAACTACCCTCTACCTTTGATCTTGCAAATCATAGATAAAGGATCTAAAATCTTTACCAAGATGGATCTCTGATGGGGATACAACAATGTGCAAATCAAGGAAGGCAACAAATGGAAAGGAGCTTTTGTCTGTCATCTTGGAGCTTATGAACCCCTTGTTATGTATTTTGGAATGTGTAATAGTCCTGCAATGTTCCAGCAAATGATGAATGAGATCTTTGCCAATATGGACAATTGTGTCATAATTTATCTTGATGATCTATTAATGTTCTCGAAGCATAATGATAGAAAATGACATGTCAAGACTATGAGAAAAATCCTCCAGAAGCTCCATAAAAATAACCTATTTGTTAAATCCAAGAAATGTTTCTTTAGAGTGTCCCAGGTGGACATGCTTGGAATGAATGTCAGCAAGCATGGCATATCAATGAACCATAAGAAAGTAAAAGGAATCATGGATTGGCCCATATCTACCACAATCAAAGGAGTTAGAAGCTTCCTTGGCCTAGCAAACTTTTATCACTGGTTTATCAACAATTATAGTCTTATAGCAAGACCACTCCATGACCTAACCAAAAAGGATCAACCCTGGAAATGGGAAGTGGCTCAACAGGAAGTGTTTGATACACTCAAGAAAGCTTTCATATTGGCACTGGTACTGGCTTACCCAGATGACACAACCTCATATAGGGTAGAATGTGATGCTTCAGAGTTTGCAGTAGATGCTGTCCTCTCTACCAAAATAGATAACAAATGGCATTTGGTGTCTTCCATGTCACACTCCATGATGCCAGAACAGTGCAATTATACAATAGCAGATAAGGAAATGCTAGCTATTATCCTCACCCTTGAACAATGGAGATACCACCTAGAAGGAGCTTGTCACCAGTTTGAAATATGGACAAATCATAGAAACCTGCAGTACTTCATGAAATCACAGGACCTTAATAGGTGTCAAGCTTGATGGGCATAATATTTATCACACTTTGATTACATACTGGTTAACAAACTAGGTACTTCCATAGGAAAAGCCAATGTGCTCTCTAGAAGAGAAGATCACATGATCAGCATTGAAGATAACAACAAGAATACCATCATCATTCCATCACATCATATTAGATCTCTTGAAGAGATCGAACTGTTTGATAAAATTAAAATAGTGCACTCAGGGTTGAAAGCCCCTGATGGGATGATCCTTTATGAAAGATTATAGCACTACCAAGATAAGATTTGGATGCCAACCAAGCTTAGAAGGGGGGTAATTACCCAATTCCATGACCACCCCTTCTTCAGACATAAAAGAGCCAAAAAGATGCTCAACTTTGTCACTTGATATTATAGCTGGCCAGGAGCCAAACAAGATATCATTGACTACTATAAGTCATGTGATAGATGCATGTACATGAAAACATCAAATCAACTGCCAGCCAGTTTATTACAACCTCTCCCAGTCACAAAAGGGCCATGGCACTCCATCTCTGCAGACTTCATTACAGGACTTCCAGAAAGTAAAGGCTTCAATACCATTCTTGTCATAGTTGATTGCTTCTTCAAAGAAGTGGTACTCATTCCCACAAATAAAACAGTGACTGCCAAAGGAACAACCAAACTCTACTGAGACCATGTGTGGAGATATCATAAACTACCAGATAGCTTGGTCAGCAACTGAGGACCATAATTCACATCCCAGATGATGATGGATCTACTTAAACTATTGAAAATCAAAAAGAAAATGTCCTCCACATATCATTCTCAGATGGATGGACAAACAGAATGGATTAACTGAGAGTTGAACCAATACCTATGGCTATATATAGCAGAAAAGCAAGATCAATGGGCAAATTGGCTAGCCATTGCCCAGTTCAACTTTAATAATATCAAATCATTGTCAACTGGATATAGCCCTTTCTAGCTCATGAAAATCTACAGTCCATGGCTTGGGGTAGAATCCAAAATAGTAAAAGCTCCAGCAGCTAAAGAATTTACTGACAAAATAATCACTTTCCACAAAATAGCCAAAAGGAATCTGGAATACACTTGTCAGCATATGAGTCAGCAGGCTGACCAACATAGAAAACCAGCACCTGATTACAAGATAGGCAATCTCATACTTCTCTCAACCAATCACTTGACATTATTGGATCAACTAGCCAAGAAGCTTATAGAGAAATGGATAGGACCTTATCAGGTCATTAACATGTATACCAATGCCATCAAACTGTTATTCCCAAAATTGAACTGAGCACACAATATTGTCAATATGTCTTGTGTTAAACCTTATATAGAATCACTTGACAAACAACCAATTATATGCCCTGGTCTGGTATCAGTTAATAATGAAGGTGACGATGAGTACAAAGTCAAGTACATCATTGATAGTAGACATGTAGGCCAAGGATTCTAGTACCTCATTTACTGGAAAGGTTATGATATTGATGATCATACCTGGGAATCTGTGAGCAACCTTAAAAGGTCAGCTTCAAAAGCTATCACAGATTTCCATTGGAAGAATCCTTTAGCATCTCAGAAGTTAAAGATAACATAAGAACTGTTTGACACAGTTTTTAGCATGCCCTTGGTTAATTTCACCTCAGGCAATTGTACTCTGCCTGCATCTCTGACTTGGTCTTTTGCAGATCTGGAATCTCCACCATAGAAGGGAAATAATGTTATGACCCTCATTAGCTCCCCTAACTTTTTCTTTATCAATAGTACTTTTCTCAATCATGTGACATTATGTGACCATAGCTTACACATAGATATGTCACAGATCTAGACTATGACATCATAGTACATGCTTTACACATGTATGGGAACTCTCCCACACCCATGGAATTACTATAGCCTTATATAGCTTATATTACTCATCCTTATTGTGTACTGGCCCTACAGTGGTCTATGCACATGTCATCATAGTATATATATTGTGAATGCACAACCAGCAGACCTCAGTTTGTTCTGGTTAGTTTCCCAGCTAGCTTATACAAATCCCCCATTATAGTTTGTGATTATTGAGGTGACCTAGCTCATGCTACTGGTTGCTTTCAGTCACATGATAAACATTATGGTCACAAACATATGAGAATGATGATGATCACATCAGCAAATTCACCAAGTACTTTTTGGGCTTTTTAGTGGCTCTCCATTATGTTAATGTCAATGAAAAGCACCAAAGCTGAAAGGCACTGAAAGTCATGTTAAAAGGCACCATTAGCAAAACAGTCCCATTCCAACTTGGAAAGCACAAAAAGTGATCATTAGCCAAAAGAAAATTATCTAAATGTAGGCTAACTAAGATCTGAAGCTACTATCATAATGAGAATGCAGTGTAATCCATAGATGATCTGTTTGGGAGATGAAGGGGGATACTCTGAGCATGTGAGGTGGTGTAAAATGAGCATGAGTCCTGCCCATTCAAAGTGGGTCATGTTGAGGATGGTTTGGTCAAAGGTGCCTGGGAGATTATTATAAGACAGCTGCATGACTGCCCAACAAAGCAATGGTCATCAATACATACCTCCAGCATGTTTACTAGGTTGGAGAATTTGCTCCAAGAGATAGATGAGAAAACACCATTTTCAGAGTGTTTGAAGATCATGACAATACATATAGAGCTAAGGAAGCTCCAAAAGGCAAAGCCTAAAATGGGGGGAAGAGATGAGAGGGGATCTGAGTCTAGGCTGGCATCCAAAGAGATGGATGATGGAATGGCCAGTGCTGCTTGCAGAGATGTTGCCATGGCAGGGCTTATCTTTTGTGTATCCAAGTTGACTCAGATGTCATGATACCATGGCTAGAATAACAAAGCAAAGTGTTAGCATATCATCCACCAAAATCTTGATTAGTATGCATGAACTTGGAATTCATAGCAATCATAGTAGGCTGCAATTCAAAAGGCAGTTGCAAACAAGTGGTGGTTAGCAAACTTGTTGACATAGAATAGGCAGAAGTGGTCATATGATTGATTTGGGGGGATTCCTTGAGGCAGAATTGCAGTGGCAGCAGCATATACAGGAATAAGATGCACTGCACAGAAAATTACATTCATGTGTATCACAGCAATCTTTAGTTGTCTTGCAGTGGTGATACTTGACAACCCACATGCCATGTTCTCATCCAGTGCATCTCCAACATGATTGAACCAGCAAATAACTACATATGGATACAGAGTGCCTTGAAATGTGAAGAAAAAGAAAGAAAGAATGTGAGCAACATCCATTCCCCTAAAGCCTGCAAGATTCCAATTAGTTACCACAAATATACAGTCCTGTCAAGGACCTTCATTCCTCCAATTGGGGCAGGAACAGATATTCCCAATGCATGCCTCCCATTCCACACAAGTCACTTGGTGCATAGAACATAGATGATGCAGAATTATAAATGAAAATTCTATCTGCATAAAAAAGGCATGTGTTGCAAGGTCTGTCATCATCAGAATGGATTTTGGTATAGAGGTAGGCATAGACAAGATGGAGAAGGTGGGGAATTGCAAGTTTGACTGCAAGATCTGGCATAGTCTTCACCTGGTTGCATTCTAATTGTACAAATAGTAAACCTACTGTTAATGATATGCAAAAGGAACTTCAAAATATGTACTTACAGTATGTGGAGTCTGAGCAAGCCACACAAATGCCTCCACATGACAGCCTTCCACTGATTTGGAGTCATTGGAGTTGTCTGGTTGACCTGCATCTCCCTCTGGATGGTGGTCTTGGTCAAAGTCTTGCTGCAGATTGTATGTGCATTAATGGAATTGTACTAATGAACAATTTTGTCAACAATTATAATTTCTAGTATCTTATGGCATCAAGAGATGCTCTTACCTAACACTTGAAGGATATCAGATGAGCCAACAGTGGTCTCTGCTCTTGAGATGAGTATGTCTCATGACTGGAACTTAACCCATGCAGCTCTCAGCTTGTCAAGCCTCTGGTTGATGACCAGAATCTGCCCCAAAGCATGGTGGTGGTTTGAACATTGGTATAGTTTCTTTATGGCCTTGATGTGCTTGGATTCGGTTATGGATGAACACAAACCATTTGGCACCCCAAATTCCCTTATGAGCTCCAAATAGTATGTCAAAGAGTATTGCCAAGGAAGCAAGATGGATTGCATGACACTAGTGTTGATGAAGACAGTGCAATACTAATGAAACTGAGAGAGAATGTCTGTGAGTTTCACAAGCTCTGAGCTCATGATGATGTTCTTGCATACCAAATAACAGAATTCCAAAAACATGCAGAATGCTCACAACATATTATGTGGAACATGGCCTTCGATAGCTGCTAGGTAAACCTGAGGACAGCAAGAGTCAGCACTTGCCAGTCCAAGTCTAACACATTTTGAAATAAATAAACCTTCATAAGGGCCTTTAAATCATCACCTATCCATTGTTTAAGATAACACCCTTGAGGGAAGCAGTAGAGACCAGCAAACAAAGCCACAGATGCTATGCTATCAACAATATTATTAAGATAAACTGAGAATATGAAAGAGGATATTTACTGGCATTCAATGTCATCCAGGATAGCATCTGCCCATTTTTTACCATAAGTGATGATGAAGTACTTTTCAACCCAGTCAACCACATAATCCTTAAATATATCCTTGATTAATTGATGAAGGATGTCTAGAGAGAGCAGCTAGCATATATTGGCTTGAGGAAAATCATTCATGAAGAGCTACAAACAGTGACACTGTGAGAACCTATGCAATAAAATAAATAATCTGCATTTAAGATACTCACCACAATATCATTGACAATCCCAAATTCATGCCACAAGTCATCAACATCTAATTCTTTGATCAGAAAATCAGTGTGATCCTGGGAATGCAACAGTCCACCCCCATCCAGATTCATTCAGTGGCTGAGGCACCTTGTTTAGAGATTAAAATTTATGATAGCAAATATCAGAGGTCAAGTAAGGAACAATGCACCTTGCACACCAGTTTCATACAATGCAAGCCAATAGAGCTTGCTCTTCATAATCAGCAATATATGGACCAAGTCCATAGACTGCTTGGTGATGGTGTCAATTACTGCAATACATCACATTCCATCAAGTCATGAGGGATTCTAGCACTTGAAGGATGTGGAACAATGATATGTGAAACAGTCAGTGATGGAACTTGCAAAAGCATGCTGTTTTTGCCTCTTCATGAGTAGCTATTTATCTTTATCATTCAAGGGTCAGGCTGATTTTGTTTGGACTAACAATGTATCTACTTTTCAGAGTGGCAAGGAAATTAATCAGAGCAACACTGTGCTGGTGTGACCATTGAGTACTGTTGTGGAGGTTGCCAATTGATAAGTATAGAGGATAGTAGTCATGTTGTCCTGTAGCCATAGAGACTCTACTTTTGTCACTATCCAGGATAACCAGCACAAACATGGCACCCTCACAGTCCAGGTGGTTATGAGAAATACTGTTGCGAACATCGTCGTAACCTAACTTTGCCTCTAGTCTAGGGTTCCCAATATGGCTTTCCCCCTTTCAAGACATAGCTGCGCGCTTATCCCCAGCGCTTCTCCCCTGGTCACATGACAGCTAAACACTGGTCATCACGTGACATCTATCGTCATCGAGTATTTACCATTGTTTACCTTTTTATAAATGCCCGGCCTCTTCACCTTTCATTGGCCGACGATCTCATCGTATCGATCTCTGCATCTTGTATCTTGATAGATCTCAATTGCATCTCGATCTTCCTTTCATATATCTATAGATCTGCCACACCTCATGGTACGTGGCCCTCTTTCATTGTTCTCACGGTCTCTGGCCTCGTGCTGCCACACCACGTTGTTGCCTTATGGCTTTATCTATATAACCCATTGTAGTAAGTGCCAGCCCTCATGTCATGGTCCGTGCACCTGTAGCGATAGTATATATAGTATGGAATCCCCAAGACAAGACTCCCCAGTCTTGTTATACTCGGTTTACCTCCTAGTCTCCCTTGGGACTCTCTAGCGAGCTAGACACCGTGTGCGACTACTCAAGAGTCTACATCTTATCCCTCGAGTCTACCATCGATAGGAGGTATCCGTAGGTTGTAACCCTACAAGTGGATCCCATAGGCGCGTATAGCTGCGCATCTCCCCATTCTAACCCTATTTCCTTGACCCCTCGATAGCTCCGCTTCAAATACTAGTCATCTCAATTATTGATGATACCAAAAGATGAAGGAATAGCATAGCCTACCACTTGGTTCCAAGCCCAATCACCTCCCATAAAATCTTGAAAACACTGCTCATTTGATTGTGTGTCATATTCCCAGTACAGCTGGTAGTCCATCTTGTCCACCAGCTTGGGATCAGTGAGGATATTGTGGATGGTTTGATGGGGACATCAATACCACACATGATATGTTATGTCCATCCATGGTGTGTGACCTTTATTATCCACCAGCATAGGAGTGTGTTTGAGAGAAAAACACTACCATCTTACATCTTCTTCTTGAATGGTATTAATGCATTTGTAGAGTTCTCAGTGGTCTTTATACATTGGATGGCTGCCAGCACAGAGAAGGGATTCACTCCATATATCCAAGAGTGTATTGATTTGTTGCATGGGCATTTAGTTTTGCATGTATAAGAAATTGGCCAGCTTAAATTGCAGTTGATCATGAAAAGGAGACCAATCATCCTTTCCAGGCAGGTCCAGTGGAGGTGGCTGTGCTTCTGGTGGTAAAAAATCCCCAGTGGGATCACAAGGACAACCTGTCAAAAAAGTGTTAGTAAACAACAGCTGAAGGAGTCTATTATGCCAACCAGTCATAAAAGGATGGTAATTATGATAGATTGCATTGCAGGGACCCAAATACTCAGCCTTGACACAGGAAAAATCCTCATTAGTATTTGCATCCCAGGAGGCTGGCCCAGGGCTCTGAGTTGGCTGAGGAGTTGAACTCTGAGTCAGTCAAGAAGGACTTGGAGAGACAGACACACAAGGGTGCTTTGCATGTTGATGTTGTGTTAATTCTGACTGGTTTTTAAAAGAATGATTGCACTCTGGATATGAATAAGGATACTAAAGCTGGGTGTGCTTAGGCTGTGGAGGAATGGGCATAGACACCAACTTGAACAAGTCATTAAGAACAAAGTTTGTGTGGTAGAAATAAGCATACTGCTGAATACAATTTTGAAGGGGGATTCAGCAATGTAAACAGGGAGAGCTACTATATACACAAGTTCACCTTTTTTTGGCCCCCTCTACCACCTTTTAACCCTTCCACTCCTTCAAGTTTCATCTGTTCCTGTCCTTCTTGGTTTACACATTCATTTTTGGTCTCACTTGACTGACCTCTCCATGATACCTCATTGTTCAACCAAAGGGAGCCGAGGGCCAGCACAGCCTGTTCAACTAGCTAGGCATTGCATGACACAGCCATCCAATGCAAACTCTCAACCTGGCTTACCAGACAAAATGCATCCTCAGCATACATCTAAATAGAAGTGGGCTGATGATGAATAGGTTAGGCTCATCAAAGAGGCAAAGAAAACAGCCAAGGAAGACACTTACCAGCAGATTTCAACCATGCAAGCAAAAATGGTGGTTGACCAGTCTGCAACCCTCAAAGACCAAGCCACTGTGCATCCAAAGCCTTGCATGGTGCCAAAGAAACATGCCAACAAGGAAATCATGATCCTACCACCCCACTACCCTTGTTAGTCAACTTGTTGTTACTGTGACTCAGAATATACTGACCTTTAATCCTTATGGTTGAATTACTAGATGCAGAACTTGCCAACTTGAAGAGACCTGATTTGTGACCCATGTTGTCAGAAGTGACATGCCAAAGATTGGTGGAGGCTAAGGAAAAGAATGAACCTTCAGTCAATTGTAACAAGTACATACCAGGTTAATGCTCAATGGTTGGCAAGCTAGTAACAAACAACAGCCTGAGTGCACTCAGTCAGCAAGACAATCAATTTGGATCATGCAGCCAGACACCTACCAGCATTCAGAACATCAATGTTGTATCTCAGCAGGTAGTCACAGATGCAGATGATGATGCAGATAAGCTCTGGTATTCCATGCAACATTACAAGAGAAAGCTTAAGGTGAGCAACAATCAGTTGACTGGTAGCCACCAGTGATCAAATGTAACATTAACTTATAATACTGCCTGCAGTCACTGTTATTACCCAGCTCTGAGTCTCAGACTCATATGGCAGTTGACATGGATGTCAACATCAACATCAATGACCTTGCCAACTATATGGATCCAAACAAAACACCACAGTATAAGCAAGTTGGATTAAAACACAAGTTTAACTTACAAAATGACTGGAAGGAATGCAGAGAAGACATGGAATCTACAAGTGAGGGGGAGACAGACCTCCAACCCAGGCCTCAGGCCAGTGGGCAGTGTCTCACATGGCAGGTAAGTTGCCATCATTTCATCTTATATATATATTTACCTTGTATCCCATAGAATGCTATTGCTGTGATTGAAGCACCCCCAATTAAGAAAATCAAGACTGAAGGGAGGGAAAGCAGGAAAGACTTACATGACAATGGCTCATGTGAGACTGCCAGTGCAAACACTTTGACCTTGAGGTCTCATAAAGGAGTTTCCACACCCAGGTTCAAGCTGAAGAATGCCAGGATTAAAACCACAAAGACTGACTTATTGTTGCTTATGCAAGCCAACCTGGACAGTAAGTGGTCAAAGATTGCTCTGCCAAGCATTCTGCTATAGTATGGGGATCAAGAAAATGTGTGGAATGTCAAGGAACCTGATCTTGAACATGTGCTTCTTCATATCATTGGCTTCATTTATCCAATGTTTGATGAATTGGATGAAATGAAGCACAGTGGCCACATTTATAACCTTGTATGTACAGTGGTCAGCATCTGAACCATTTCAGAAATATTAATACTAGCCCTCTTGGGTCTAAATTAGGTGGTGCAGTGCCTCTCACACTGGCAACACATCATCAGGAATGCCACAGGGCACATTGTGCTCAAACACCTAAATGAAAACACCTCTGAGAACTTGAGTAGGGAAGATTTGGTGACTAATCTGCTAACCCTTCATGCTTTTGCATATAAGGATTTCAACCCATTAGATCCTTCTAAGGCCTTTAACTCCTCATTGATCTTTTCCCTTCTTGGAATGACACACCTGCAAGATACCCTCAGGTGGATGGAAGTTCCAGGGATTGATCTTCTGGCCAAATGTGATCATAGCATCAAGGGTATACTTGCACTCTGCACAGCAGTGGTAAGATTTTTTTTTTCATTTGTCATCCAGCTGCTGACTAATTTTTGGGGTCAGCTGGAGTGTGCATTAAAGTTGGCCCAAGAAGGATGCCTTGACATTATCATGAATGAGGAAACATAGACAGGGCAAGAGGCCATCGATGCTCACCCAACCTGTGGCATGCAGACCAACCAGAAGCAACCTTGGACACTGAATCAGATGACTGGAAAGATAAGCACCAAGGGTACTGCATTTTCCCACCAAAACTAGGGCAGTCAGATAGCATTGTACTACCATTCCATTGCAAACCAGTCCAATGAGATGCTCAAAAACATTGTTGCTGGAGCCTTGTGTTACCTCACTACCAATCAGGATAATGAGGCCCTATTGAGTTCTGTTGTGGCTAGTATTTTAGAGTCTGGTCTAGGACTGCTGGCAAGACTAGCAACTAGACCAGACTGTGACTATTTAGGACTGGACTGTGGTTGCCAGTTGCAGTCCCAGAGATTTCTTGCAGTTGCTGGTTGTCAATTCTGGCAAGATGCATCAAACCAGTTGTAACCAGTCTTGTGTGCAACCAGTTGCAAAAATCACAGTACAAGATACCTATGACAGACAGAACAAACTATAGTCTAACTACATCTCGACAACTTCATCAACTTTATCCCACATCATAAATTCTTTGTCTCATGCCAGAAGTTCTTGGTGTTACGACCCTCGTTAAACTCCCTTTCATTTTCCTCATCAATAGAGATTTTCCCGGTCATGTGACTTGATATTTGTCACATGACACATCACGTGACAACACGTGACATAGCTTACATAGATAAATACGTCATAGGTCTGGACCATGACATCATAGCACACGCCTTACACGTGTATGAGAACTCTCTCACACTCATGAGACCACTATAGCCTAATATAGTATATATTAGTAACCCTTATCATAGTAGTGCTGGCCCTTATGTGGTCCGTGCGCCAATCCTTGTTGTATATATAGTGAATGCAAACGACCAGCAGACCTCAGTCTGTTCTGGTTAGATTCCTCCTAGCCTATACAGAATCCCCATTTGTCTGAACTTGTCAAAGTGACCTAGCTCGTGCTAGTAGTTGCTTTCATAAGAACAGACTCCCCCACCAGTTACCTCACTTTGACACCAGCAAGTGTCCCACCTACCTATACTTCTTCATACCGTGCTCGATATAGTCGGATCCCAGACTCAAGGGAGATCTCGTGATAGCCAGCGATAAGGCTCTAGCTTGAAATAGCAAGCCGGTTACTCCATGATCATACGAGGACTGCAACCTCGTTTCCACTGCATACATACGCTCGTCCGGTGTAGTTTAGGTTTGCTTTGCTGGGGTACACCTCATTCGAGAGGACCCTTCCAGCCGCCTAAAAACAAGGATCCATCCCTTAGCGCATAGTGGGTCAGCACAGCAGAGACAACCATGCAAACCTCACATCGTGATTTCTACAAGTTTAAGATTCGCAGTCTCGGCATACTAAAATGTCAGCCGTAGCCAGGCAGTTCCCCGGTTCCCCCCCCCCTCGTACTCGACAATCGCGGAGTTACTGTGTGACCATGACGCATAGGAGTTTTTCTTTTCTAGCATATGGACTTTAGCGACATATACGGCAATGACTGGAGAGCCCTTCAAAACAAAAACTACATCGCCATCTCCTCTGACATCTCCGAGTGCCTTCCTATTGACGAAGACTTCGACCCCAACGACACAATCATAAGGGACGCACCCTATTACATCGACTTCGCCCCCGACTTCCCTGAGTGGCTACAACACGAGTTCTTACAACACCACCTCGACCAAACCCCCGTTCTTGCAGACAACACCTTAGACTTTTATCAGTCTCAAATAGAATTTTCTTACATCGATCATGTCGGGACTCTTCGACTGCCCTCCCTCGCCCCTGGACCGTCCGTCCAGCAGCAGCAGCTCGACTCTGACTGTCAGTGCCTCCCGCACCCGTCCCTGTGACTCCAGAGCAGATCCCGCTGCCCTACTTGTAGATCAGCTCGCATTGCTAACTGAGTGGATGTCTGAAATGATGGTTCGCTTGGACTGATCAGAACGTGAGAACCAGGAGCTGAGAGATTGGCTCGACCGAGACTGAGAGGACCTCGGAATGGCAAAAGAAGTGGACGTGCTAGGACGGCAAGGAAAGAAAGTGGAGGTAGTTAAAGATCCAGGCATGTATGATGGATTGTACGCAAAATTTGATGAGTGGTGGATGAAGATGTTGATATTTAGGGAAACGAACCTCGACCAGTTCAGCGAACACAAGCTGAATGGAGAAGAGAATTGGAACCTGGCAGTCTTCTCCAGGATAGGTACCGAAGGAGACAAGGACAAAAATGGTGCAGGAGCTTGGGCACGAACTGAGCTAAAGAAGTGCCAAGATGCAAATGTACCTTGGCTCCCTTGGAGGGACCTAGAAAAACTGCTGGGCAGCCGATTCCGGATAGGGAACGAACGGGACATTGCCATCAAGAAGCTGATGAACCGAAAACAATATCAAAACGAGAGAACACAGGTGTTCCTCACCCAATGGCTTGCATTGTACAATCAAGCCGAATGCACCGAAAAGATGGGCATCATCTTGCTTGAACAGGGAGTCCGCCAGGACATTATCAAACACATGTACATGCAGAAGGAAAGACCTGCATCCCTGTACAAATTCGTGATGAAGGTGCAAGACTATGCGAATGCGATCGAAGCATTCGAATCTCATTTCGATGGATCCCGATCCCAGTCAAGCCGCGACCCTAATGCAATGGACGTTGACATCATTAACTCCGACAACCGAGAGGACATTGGCCGATCCACTCAGGGCTGCTACAACTGTGGCAAAGAAGGCCACATAGCTCGCGATTGCAAAGCGAAAAGCACTGCATGCATGGAATGCAGATTTAGACGCGGGGGGCACCGAAAGGAATGCTCCAAATTCAAGGCAAAGAATGTTTGAAGAGCAGAGGGACCTGCTTCAACAAACCAAGATTCCGAACAACACTGCCCCCTTGCAATGCTTTCCTGACCCACGCAGCTCAATAGCCAGCTCAACTGGCAAGGCGCAATCCGAGGCATGGACTTAGAGGCCGCCAGGGCCTATTTTAGAGATCTCGAATCAATGCAGGGAAAAGAGTAAGCTTGGACACATCAGGTAGTGTACCAAGTGATACGGACCCTAATTATGTAAATAGTTCTTCTCCTCATTTCTTTTCATTAGTTCTGGTTCGATTGAGGGTGCAATGCCAAGATAGTGCTCACCCGTTTCCTCCTTCTGTTTCAAATTCTTTTTCTGTTCTCGATAGCGATTATAACTTAGATAACATGTCCGACTCGTCTTCTGTATTTAGTTACAAATCTACTGAAACGGGGATCTCCGAAAAGGAGCTTGGTCACCGGGAAGTGACGCTTAATTCTGTTTTCAAAAATAAAAATAGTTCTCCCTCGAACCTGAATGAGAAACGAGTACACACTTTAAAACCACTCAGAGAACTATTTGTAAAAATCGATATAATCACAAAAACAACAAAAACCGCCGTAAACGCACTACTGGATAGTGGCACAACTGGCATATTCATTGATACCACATGGGCAAAGAAGGAAAGAATCCCTTTGCAGAGTCTTGAACAAGTTGTACCGGTATACAACATAGATGGAACCATCAATTCCACTGGCGGCATTGCATACACCGCCACACTCATCATTGACTATATGGGACACCGCGAAAAGGTACACGCGGATGTCACCAATTTGGGCAAAAACCAGATGATCCTTGGATACACATGGTTACGTGACCATAATCCTTCCATTGATTGGACAAAAGAAATGGTCACGATGGATCGCTGCCCAACCTCATGCGCAGCATTGCACCATAGTTATGTAAATAGGATGGAAGCTCATGAACAGGCGTACAGATACCACATCGGTAGAACTGACAAAGGGAAATACGAACCCACTGATGCCACCGAAGCCAAAAAACTCGTACCATCAGAATACCATGACTTTATAGATGTCTTTTCGAAAAAGGCAAGCGAGAGAATGCCAGAGCGAAAACCATGGGACCATGCAGTAGACCTGAAACCCGACTTCATTCCAAAAAAGGGTTGATTGATCAAGCTATCTCCCCAGGAACAGGACAAAGTCAAAGCTTTCATGGATGATCAATTATCAAAAGGGTACATTAGACCCTCTAAATCACCACAAACTTCGCCGGTATTCTTCATCCCTAAGAAAGATGGGAAGAAATGAATGGTCATGGACTATAGATATTTAAACAAGGGAACAATCAAAAATAATTATCCTCTACCCTTGATTTCGCAAATCATAGACAAGTTGAAAGGATCTAAGATCTTTACAAAAATGGACCTCCGATGGGGGTACAATAATGTGTGAATCAAGGAAGGCGACGAATGGAAAGGAGCCTTCGTCTGCCACCTCAGGGCTTATGAACCCCTCGTAATGTATTTCGGAATGTGCAATAGCCCGGCCACATTCCAGCAAATGATGAATGAAATCTTTGCCGATATGGATGACTGTGTCATCATCTACTTAGACGACCTATTGATCTTCTCGAAGCACAACAATATGGGGAAACACGTAGAGACCGTGAGAAAAATCTTACAGAGACTCCGTGAAAACGATCTATTCGTTAAACCCGAGAAATGCTTCTTCAGAGTATCCCAGGTGGATATGCTAGGAATGGACGTCAGCGAACATGGTGTCTCAATGAACCATGAGAAGGTCAAGGGCATAATGGAATGGCTGACCCCCACCACTGTAAAAGGAGTCAGGAGCTTCTTAGGTCTCACCAATTTCTATAGAAGGTTCATAGACAATTATAGCTTAATCACCAGACCCCTCCACGATCTCACCAAGAAAGATCAACCATGGAAATGGGAAACGGTGCAACAAGAAGCTTTTGATAAGCTTAAACATGCATTTACTACAGCCCTGGTACTGGCATACCCGGATGATACAACTCCATATAGAGTCAAATGCGATGCATTGGACTTCGCGATAGGAGCAGTGCTCTCAACCAAGATAGACGATAAATGGCATCCAGTCTCATACATGTCACATTCTATGACACCGGAGCAGCGAAATTATACCATAGCCGACAAAGAGATGCTGGCCATCATCCTTGCACTCGAACAATGGAGACATCACCTAGAAGGCGCTCGTCATCAATTTGAGATATGGACAGATCATCGTAATCTGCAGTATTTTATGAAATCGCAGGATCTGAATAGACGTCAAGCTAGATGGGTGCAATACCTCTCTCACTTCGACTACATCTTGGTCAATAAGCCAGGAACCTCGATGGGAAAAGCTGATGCCTTCTCTAGAAGAGAAGATCACATGATCGGCATTGAAGACGACAACAAAAACACAGTCGTCATCCCCGCACATCGTGTCAGGTCTCTTGAAGAGACCAAATTATTCAATAGAATAAAAATAGTGCATTCGGGGTTGAAATCCCCTGACGGGATGATCCTCCGTGAAGGATTATGGTACTACCAAGACAAAATCTGGGTGCCAATCGAGCTTAGAAGGGGGGTAATAACCCAATTCCATGACCACCCCTTCTTCAGACACAAAAGAGCTGAAAAGACGCTCGATTTTATCTCTCGATATTATAGCTGGCCCGGAGCCAAACAAGATGTCATCGACTATTGTAAGTCATGCGATAGATGTGCATGCATGAAAACCTCAAACCAGCTGCCAGCCGGCTTATTACAACCCCTACCGGTTGCCAAAGGACCCTGGAGATCCATCTCAGCCGATTTCATCACGGGGCTTCCGGAAAGTAAAGGCTTCGACGCCATCCTCGTAATAGTAGATTGCTTCTCCAAAGAAGTTGTTCTAATCCCCACGAATAAAATGGTCACCGCCCAAGGAACAGCTGAGCTGTACCGAGACCACATGTGGAAATATCATGGCTTACCTGATAGCTTGGTCAGCGACTGAGGACCCCAGTTCGCATCCCAGATGATGACGGACTTATTGAAACTCCTAAAAATAGAAAAGAAGATGTCATCGGCATACCACCCACAGACTGATGGACAAACCGAGCGAGTCAACAGGGAATTGAACCAATACCTCCGGTTATACATAGCTGAGAAGCAGGATACTTGGGCCGATTGGCTTGCCATTGCCCAGTTTAACTTCAATAACACCAAATCGTCATCAACCGGATATAGTCCCTTCCAACTCACGAAAACTTATAGCCCACGTCTCGGAGTTGAACCCAAACAAGTCAAAGCTCTGGCAGCTAAAGAATTCGCTGACGAAATAAATAAATTGCACGATATAGCCAAAAGAAATCTAGAACGTGCACATCAACAAATGAGTCAGCAGGCTGACAAACATAGAAAGCCCGCCCCCAATTACAAGATTGGCGATCTAGTGCTTCTCTTGACCAACCACTTAACGTTATCGGATCGACCAGCCTGGAAGCTAACTGAGAAATGGATAGGACCCTACCAGGTCATTGATGTGTATACCAATGCCGTCAAATTATTGTTCCCAAAATCGAACCGAGCACACAACGTTGTCAATGTGTCTCATGTTAAACCCTATATAGAACCTCTCGACGGACAACCAGTCGTACACCCCAGTCCGGTATCGGTTAATAATGAAGGCGACGATGAGTACGAAGTTGAGTACATCATCGATAGTAGACCTATAGGCCGAGGATTCCAGTACCTTGTTCACTGGAAAGGGTACGACAAAAGCAATCATACCTGGGAATCAGCAAGCAACCTTAAAAGGCTGGCCTCGAAGGCAATTGCAGATTTCCACCACCTTAAACCCGCGGCACCTCGAAAGTTGAAGATGACACGCAAACTGTTCGACACAGTTTTCAGTACTCCCCTAGAGAATTTTACCTCAGGACATTGTACTCTGCCCTCATCTCCAACTCGGTCTTTTGCAGATCTGGAATCTCCACTCTAGAAGGAGGGTAATGTTACAACCCTCGTTAAACTCCCTTTCGTTTTCCTCATCAATAGAGATTTTCCCGGTCACGTGACTTGATATTCGTCACATGACACATCACGTGACAACACGTGACATAGCTTACATAGATAGATATGTCATAGGTCTGGACCATGACATCATAGCACACGCCTTACATATGTATGAGAACTCTCTCACACTCATGAGACCACTATAGCCTAATATAGTATACATTAGTAACCCTTATCATAGTAGTGCTGGCCCTCATGTGGTCCATGCGCCAATCCTTGTCATATATATAGTGAATGCAAACGACCAGCAGACCTCAGTCTGTTCTGGTTAGATTCCTCCTAGCCTATACAGAATCCCCATTCGTCTGAACTTGTCGAAGTGACCTAGCTCGCACTAGTAGTTGCTTTCACTTGGAACTTGTCTAAATCTACTAGCATATGCTTACAGTTCAACATGTTGAGTTTGACTTTGTTGATGATCTTGCCTTGCCACACATGCTTCAAAGCTTGCAATTGCTCAAACCATTTTGCACAAAGATGTGATCAGCAATCTGTCACAACCTTAATGCCAGCTGAAAATAATCATTCACATGGAATGGACATTGCTGGGATCACACAGATGTCCCTGGCAATATATGCAAGTGTTGGGCATTGTTTAGAATGAGTCTAGAGTCACTTGAGTATAAAAAAATTGTTTGAAAAATGAGAAACAACATACCACCCACCAAACAACAATATCAATATCCTTGGTGATATCATCTGGTATGTTGTTGAGATAGCAGCATAATTCCTCCTTCCACCCACCACTGTTTACATGCATTACCTGCCAGAGGAGTTGTTGATGGTGGTGATTGTATTTTGACTGGAGAGCATGCCATGTGGAGGTAATCAGGTCTTGTGTCACAGTCTTGGCATGCACAGGCTCTATGTCATCCAGAGCATCTCACCAATACTCCTCAAGTATCCTTTCAATGACTTTCAATGCATCATCACACCAATCCCTGGCATATGGGTTGCCCACCTTGATTTCCTTTTTCTGTTCTTCAGGGCCACCCCAGGCCATCTTGATATAAGTAAGTTTATAGTAAGGATGCAATACTGTGATGTGTTTAGTTAGTATACAGTATCATGAGGTCAAATACCTTACCAAGTGTGAGGATGTAGATATTTTTCAAGTCAAACTTGTAGTAGTACTTCTACAATTTGTTGATGCCATGTTCTATCATGCTTTGATACACAGCATACTTGCCAATGGAGAGCTTCTCTTTCTACATGCTAAGGAGTTCTTTGAATGCCAGGATTGCAAGCCAAAGGGAGAGATGACTGTCAGACAAGAGAAGATGTTGAATACTGTTAGCATCAGAGATGATCATTTGCACATCATTAACATGCTCCCAATCCACTGTGCTGATGGTGAATGATGTCCAGGGAATATGCTTGATGGGCTTGTGAGAATGCCTGATTGAGCTGATGAGGCCAAAGAGTTCATCAGCAGACTTGATGAACAGGTTGATTGGCTGTTCAACAAACATAAGTAAAAAAAATCTGTTAATGTGAGTGCTATGTACCACTCATAGAGCATAAGATCAGGCAAGCATTTCATCTGCTGTACCCTAGTGCACATTGCTATGGAGCAGGATCTTGAGGGGAGTGTCTATCTTACACTCACATTGGAGGTGCTCAAAGTATGCCATGCATTGTCCAGATGACTGGATTTTGATGATGAGAGTTTGGATGGCAGCAATGACATTGAGATGTTCTCCTTGGATGTTGTTTTCAGGTAGAGTTGGGTCAAACTCCCAGATGGTGGTGGCAGTCTCAACATAGGAAATCTTGGTGATAATGCTCATAAAGGCAGTGATGGCAAGGTTGAGAGTGTGTGCTAAGCATGGAAGGTGATGTTGGTCTGGATTGAAGGAGTAAACTTGGCAAGAATGGAGGGTTAACTCAATGTGGTCACAAGTTGTGTCATTATTGGTCACATTGTCCACAGTGACACAAAAAAGCTGAATAAAATTATGTTAGAACTTTGCTTGAATGTAGAGAATGTGTTTGCATACCTTCAAACCTTTACTCATGACGATTCCAGCTTGCTTGCACAACTTGATGAAATAATGACCAAGATTTTCACCCAAATGATTTCCTGTGATGGAGTGGAATGCAATTACTTTGGCATGGAGCTCCCACTGTTTGCTGGATTTCAAGTCTTCTTTGATCCAATGTGCCGTAAGACCCATGAATGAGGCCTTTGTTTGGCTAACCAACCACAGGTCAATTGAAGTTGAAATCCAATCAGTGGTTACGCACTGGTATCAAGAGGTTAGCATAGAGCAAATACTTGAATCATAAGTGATTAGTGATTACCTGAACTCAATCCTTGACACAATCTATCCATTTGATGAAGCTGTTGTGAATATATGTTGTGACATCATGAGTGGATGGTAAGTCATTAGACTTTATCTTAGGATGCATCACTACTAAACAATTATGAAACAGAGCTTTGTTTACCATGGCTAAACTCTGTAACCAAGGTAAGTATAGCATTTGCTTATATTGTACCAATGCTCACCTGGTCACTGCACACTACAAATTCAGCCATGACTTTCAGCACCTCTCTCAAAAACTCTTGGTACTTGGTCCTTTGAAACATGCCATCAAGAGTCTGTTGTCCCTCACTTGCTTGCTTTTCTTTCTTAACTCTTTCCTCCAGAATCTCCCACAGTACAAAATGGTGATGTTCCTCCACCTCCTGCTCTGCACATCATTCCTTATACAAATCATAGTGCCCATGGATGTGTTGCTGACACAATGAATTAAAACCAAGGTGAAATGCCTTGTGCTTCCCATGCTTCTTGACAAATGCTTCATCATCTCTTTGGTGCAACATAAATATCATTGGCCATGTAGAGTGTCTTCCAAGTCACTGACCTGCAAACCATACACCAAAGGCCCTTTAGAAGCTCGACCTTCCTGCTGGAATGACAGAATTTGACCTTGCAGAGGTCAGAAAAAATGGTGAGTATGTCCTTCACCCATTCCTTCTTCACCAGCTTCAATTCCCCATCTTCATCTTCTTCATCACCCAAACACTGTACTGATTTGAGTTATATATTCAGAGACTCAAATAATTCCTCAACTCACCCTCATCCCTTCAGTGCCACTGCTACCATCCTCAATGCCTTATTTGAGAACATTTGACTGTCAACTCAATAATTTCTTCATCACTTCCAAGTTCAAGCAACTCGACTTCCTTATCAATCTCAAAATGACAGGTAGCAACTAAACTAGCCTGGGAATGATAAGTTGAGGTGACAGACACTTGATGGATGTGGTGATGCTTTCTCAATGGTGAGTCATGCATTCTTGACTGCTCTCCATTGTCTGATGCTTGCAGTTCAGCATCAGTTGATATTGCAGACTCAAAGTGTGTCCATTTCTGTGACCTTACCACCACCCATCTTGGCAGTGAATGAGAAGCCCTGTGAGTTGATAGGACTTTCTTGGCTGGTTGTTGTTCACATCAGGACTTTTGAATGCTACTACCTGCCATGAGGAAAAGAGGTTCAAACTTGAAGTGGGCTAAAAATTTACAGGTTTTTATAGTATCTATACAAACTATGTATGCAAAACACATTGCAGACACACGCCATCATGCACTGTATACTACACACTTGTTACTTAATAGTGGGACTACTCTTTGGATATGGTCTGGACAGGTTCAGACTGGTCATGCCCCAGTTGACAACCAGTTCATTGTGCAACTGGTTGCAACTGGTCCTGCTCAGTTTCAGTTGTGGTTGAAGGATCACTGTGAGTGTTCAAGACTGGTCTCAGTCTGGTTGTGCCCAAAAAAGGCAAAAAAACTGGACCAGACTGGACTTTAAAACACTAGTTGTGGCCCCAGACAAGCTCAACCCTAGAGCTCAGATGTGTATGTGTACATTCATCTGTTCTCATTACTCCTGGGACAGGCTCATTGTCATGTAGGATACCAGTTGTTGTCAAGTTGATTTCCTTCCACTACTTGTTTCAACTCACCATCAGCCTACAATGAGGGCTCATATACCATTTTCCAACTCAGAGTTTCATCCCCCTCAATGCTCATTTTCCCTGCTGCTTCCCTGCTGCTGGCCTGCTGTGCATTTCAACCACCATGAGCCTATATACCATCAGCCCTGCCACTCATTTTTTCCCTGCCACTTCATTTCTCCCTGCCACTTGTTTTTCCTTGCTGCTTGTTTTTCCTTGCTGCTCAATTTTTTCCCTGCTGTTCTCTTGTGCCAGTGCCTGCTGTTTGTTTTTTCCCTGCCACTCATTTTTCCCCACTGCTCTTTTGTGCCTGCCATTTGTTTTTCCCTGCTGCTACTCTGTCAACTGCCGTGAGCCTATACTATACCATTTTCCCATACTCTTTCCATGAGTTTATTGACCGGCTTGTCATAGTATACCCTGTTCTGCATGTTTTCCGTGACCTTTCAATCAATTCCAATCAGCCAATCATACACTCCCGCTTCTCCACGCTCTCAGTTCTTTTTGTGCTTTCCACGATCTCTCGATTCGACTACTTACTGCTTTTAATAAAATTTGGTTGCTTTTTTAATCGTGTGAACAGGAAAAAAGAACAATAAAAAGCCATAAAAGAACAATAAAAAGGAGTAAAGGTACGGAAAGGAACAAAAAAGAATGGCGAAAAGCAGAGAGATCTGCTTTGCGTGCTTTCTAGCGCATTGACGGAAAGAATCGAAAGGCACCGGAAAGAACCGAAAAGCATGTGAAAAAGACCGGAAAAGTAACCTGTTGATTTGCTGATGCAAACACATTGCCCCGCCGCACTTGCCTCTGGAATCGTGCAGACATATACGTTCACGCCGAGTCTGCTCCTAGTTGGCTTGGTTCTGGACGCTGTCACGACGGCGCAGTCCTTTTCGAGTGGTTGTGTAAAATGAGTGGCGTTGTGGTAGAGTTGGATGGTCATATATGCGAGTTCGAACGAGAGTCCTTAGAAGGCGCAGGTGTTGTGCGAGGGTAGAAGTAGTGAGTGGGGCAAGGGTGTATGTGCCAACTCCACATAAAGAAGAGTCCATTAAAGATTTCGCAGTGGGATGATCAAGGCCGCCTAGTGTGTCGCCCGACTGGATGCGCCCAAAGTGATCAACCACGCGAACGTGGTGCCCTACCGCCAAGCCAGTGATTGCAAAGTTAGGTACATCACTGAACGAGTACATCTTGCAAGCCACGTCCACATGCGCGCAAGGTGACAAAAAGGGTTAGACCTCGGTCATCGAAAAGCAAGCTACGGCGTAGAAGTTAGAGGACCAGATCGCATGGCGGGCGGGGCGTCCAAAAAATGAGGCCCGAGGATCTACCAGTGCTCAAACACTGAGTATGGTCAACATGACAGTCGGTAATAAGCGGAGGGAGTCGCTTTGCGGTTCCGATCTTCACAAAACTTAAGCCAAACCGACCAAGGTGAGCATGTACCAGCGGAATGGCACGCGGACACTGCAGAGCACTAGTCGCAGAATACCTCGAATATGAATCTTGATCAATGGCCTCAGGACGTCGTTTCATCCCGTGCACTCTAGTTCTCTCCTGCATCGTATGTAATTGCAATGGTCTGCGTGCGTTTCCATCCATTAAGGCATGTTGGTTGCGTTTTCGGGGTGTGTCAAGTGTCGAACCCATCCATGAAGCATTCCTTCGTGCGCGCCTGCCACCCCCCACCTGCTATCTTTGATTTTCTATCTAGGGAGAGTCGGCACCAGAACGGGGACAGAACAGATGAAAAGGCCATACAGGTTTCTTGCTCTGAACGTGTTAATGTGGCCCCCAAATCCCGCTCGCTGAGATACAGCACTTGAACCGCAAGGGTAATGACTAGCATGGGGAATGAAAACTCGCCTCAAATATCATTTCCGCCAACGCTCAATGAAAGAAAGGGAGTCTCCGGAAAACATGGACCGTATGTTGTGAGGTTTCTGTGTGTCGTGACCATTGAGGGGGATGGAAATAAAGGCCGGGAAGAGAAGTCGTCGCTGATGCTGCAACAGGAAGCTCGGGTGGTCGCCGAGTCGTTGTTTGCCTGGCGACAACGCTGGCTTGGGTGACTCAGACATTGGGGACGCAGCCAAGCGCGCCGACCGTGGCAAGAACGAACGTGCACAAGATATGACACTCAGATTGCATTGAATAGCTGGGAAAGGCCGATTTGAGCTCTTGCCAAAGCCTATGAAGACGTTGGTCAAATTAAAAATAAGTGGACTTGCCGGAAGCGGATGTCGGAAGTAGATGACGG